>JAPYZA010005485.1:0-16250 GCA_030522685.1 Eupelmus azureus
GCGCGATCGACGGACTCGTTAATTTTGCATTCCAGCACTCTCACACTTTCTCACATACGCTCTCTCGCTTTTTTCTCACTCTCACCTTTATCTCTTCGAGAGAAACAACTACGCACGAGTTATTACACGAGATGATGGCACTTTAGGGGGATAAAAAGACGCCGCTGCTGCTGCTGCTGCTACTGATGAAGTTTCCCTCAGAGGAGCTCCTCGCTGTCGTCTGAGACACCGTACATTTGGGGCATGCGCTCCTGCTGCTGCTGTTGCGGTCGACCGCGGTTCTGGAGCAAGGCGATGCTCGCAGCTTTGTAGTTGATAGGTCCGTACGAGCGGTAGTCTACGTCAGCGTAGTCCAGATCGGAGAACTCCGGCTTGAACGGCTAACCATGGAACAGAAAAGTCAAGGGTGAAGATAGTTAGATTGCAGTTGATTTTATGAGAAAAAAAAAAAAAAAAAAAAAATTCAGTAATAATTCTTAGTAGTTTCTTTGTAAAATTCAATAGCTTAATAAAGACAGTTAATACTTTTTCTATTGTGACAGAAAATTATACTATGTTTTACTGCTTACACCAATATATTCTTTTAATTGTTTACTGAGATCAGTAAATCTTTGAATCGTAATCTTGATTGTTAAATGGGTCTCTTGATACACTAAACCTAGTGCTCTTGAAACTCGATAGAAAGAGCAATTTGAATGCAAGAAGAAAAAGTAAGAATTTATCGCACAAAAGAGGAAAGGTAAGAATATATTAGTTCTAACTTTTTCATAGTACATTGAAATTTGCTGCACGTAAAGGATATTTACCTTCAAGATTTCGATGATTTATTTATTAGAAAAGATTTCGATTAACTAAACTTAAATTGAAATTCCAAATATTTTAAACAGTAAAAATCATGATAATTTGGAATTTAAATACAAACTTTATTATGTATTTTCAAATATTTATTTTTTTATTTGAGAAATGTTTGACTTTTCTTAAATATGCAAAATTTAATTGAAACTGTACTATTTATTTAAGATTTTCAACCTTTAATAAAAATTATTAATTGATATAAGGTCAAGAAAATATATTGCCGTTAAGGATAAAAATATTTTCATTTATTAGAATTACCTTATTATATATTCGAATAGAATTTTGTTTGATAGCATAAAATTTATAAAATTTAATAAAATTCTAAATTTATTTTAATAATCTCAATCTTAAACATATTTTTTTTTATGTCTTAGAGATTCGTCAAAACCAATATTTTGTACGTCGACTTCATTTGTAACGGTGTTTCAATTCAAAATAGAGTTGTTTGCTCATTTGATTGTTTATTATAGCCAGAATTTGAAGATTGAAAATGTTTTAAGTATAGTTATATTTTTAATTAATTTTGTAAGTTCTTAATTAACTTTTTATATCTTCATTCAAAAACACGTCTACAATAAATTTCATGAAATAAAACAATTTATTTTGATATTTTTCATTGTTGAAAGTTTAAAAAAAAGTAAAAAAATTTTACTGTAAGAAAAGTTTTTCTTCTCCATTCTCTTACCGAGCTGCTCCTTCTCGCGACTGGAAAAATTCAAGAAGCCCATTGCCGTAAAAACACCGAAGTATATACGCGAAGCGCGAGCTATTCGTGCATAAGAATATGAACATCCAAATATGAAAGTTTCTGTATCAATTGGTCCAGTTGAAAAATAAATTTTTTTTTTTAACGTAGCAGTCTTTTAAAAAAGGTATTTTCAAAATTAAACAAACAATCTATTGATTAATCAAATATACTACTACAAAGTGCCATATAAAATCTTTCTTACTTTTCTTAAGTAATTCACAATTAAAGATATAATATTTTTATAATTGAAAAATTCATACAAAAAGGTATTTAATTTTAAACAATAAATTTAACAATTTATAACAATAATGTAGATCTATTAGTAGAATAAAGTCAGACAGTGCATAATAATAGTTTATTGAGTTACCTTTGAAATAATTAAAAATTTTGTATCAATTAATATAATACTGTTATAACATTTAATAATTATAGGAGAAAATATTAATATTATAAATAAAAATTTCTTTAACAAACCTTAATAATACAAATGAAAATTTTTTTTAACAAAATTTTTATTTTTATCAAGTTTAAAGGCATTCTATTTTCCAGCTGTGTCACTTGACAGATAACTTTGCAATAATAGATGTACGAGAATTTATATTCATTTTAGATTCCATGCAAAATGTGGATGTAACTTTACGAAGTCAAACTTCACTGAGACTGATCCGCCACGCTTTTATTCTTGGAAATCGCCGTTTTATGAGAATGTCTATTATTTGCCTACTAGTTTCCGTACATTTTTCAAACATATGTATGTATGATTTAGTTGCGCGCAGGAATACATTCGAACAAGATTATTGTATTATCTATACGCTCTCTGGTCAGAAATGCATAGCGCTTAATCCAATTGATCGATTGAACAAACACGGAACAGTTTTTTTAGTCCGAAAAGAAAAGATAGAATTAATTTTTTCAGGCAGACCCGATGGTTGTTTACTAGTAGTTAGCGAACGTCTGTTAAGTTTTTTCGATATTATTTTTCCCATCGGCGAGAAAAAAGTTCTTGCGATATATGTTTCTTTGATGGACGAAATAAAAACAGAGATTTGCAGAAAGTGTATACTGAGAGTTCACTGATGCAGTAGTATATTGATCTCAGTATATTTTTCCTTTAAATATAAAAATGCATTAAAAACAGAAATCAGTAATATTTAAATTAAAATATAAATTACTTACGTAAATAATTTAATATAAATCAAACAATCAAATGAACAACCAAAAATAGAAATTAGTATTCACACGTGAAAAAACTTCACCCAAAAAGAAATCACTTAAATAAAAAAAGAAACATTCATGCAAAAAAAACACCGAAAACAAGTCACTCTCTAACTTACGTACACACGGCATTCACATTGATTATCGCTATTTAAATTAGGAGTTTCATTACGTTAGTACCAGCAGCAGAAGCATTGTCAGCGTCCTTGTTATCGATTAAAACGCAGTCCTGTAGAGTACCTAGTTGTACACGCTCCACAGCTCTCTCTCATTCTCTCTCATTCTCTCCCTCTCTCTCTCTCTCTCTCTCTCTCTCTCTCTCTCTCTCTCTCTCTCTCTCCAAAAGCTAATTATCAAAACTTGGAAAACGAAATTTCGCGTCGTCCCTAAAACCCGCCAGGGATTAAACGAACCTTAGTCATTTATCGCGACGAAAGCAAGTTAAGTTGCTGTCGCTGTGCGGTGACAAACAAAAAAAAAGGACAAAGCAAAATAAATATATACGTAGAAAAACTTGGACGAGCTTTTCCGTAGATCCTGCTGGATAATAAACGCGCGCCTGTATGCGGGGAGCATTCGTGTTTTATATTACACGCAGGTATTCATATTTAAGCCGCGAAGAGGGAGAAGGGAGAAGCGAAGCTGTAGTCTCTCGCGCGAAGCAAGCAGGTACAGCGTGATCTACGTGTATCTAAACTTATGTGTATACGCGCGCGGAGCCCAGGCAAAAATCGTGAGCGCCGCGCCAAGTATAAGTCGAGTTTCTGAAACTGCGCGAGGTGTACTATATTATGCGCATAGCAAACAACGTTATTCACAGAATTAATATATATCGTATATGTTGTACTAAATATAATAAGAGAGACTGTGTATGTGGTTCTTTGTTTTTTTCGAAAAAGCGCATTCAGTTTGTGAGACAATGTTAAACAACTTTTATATTGCATATAAATATTTTAATTGTTTTAGGAATAACGGAAAATTATTCTGATAATATTGTAATTGTAGTTCGTTAATTTCTTCAAAATTATTAGATTTGAATTGAAACAATACAATAATAGTATTTTCTACCGAAAACTATTGGAAATTAAAGTTGTTCAACCGATGTGTAACTACAAGGTTTTCTACGGTAACTTAATCAGTCCATTTTTGAGCTTACGAGAAATTGAAGTTTTTATGTTTAAACATGCACTGAAAGTCAGAAGAAAGAAGTTGAAATCTAATATAATTTTATATTTAAACTTGTATTTAATTAGTTTGCATCAAGAGAAAAGAGTATATATATTAAAATTATAACCCAGCCGTATAAGCTCTTCCATGAGCTTGGGTAGGCTATAATATAAAAAAAAATATATAACCAGGATTATATTCATATATAATTTAGTGACATAGTATTCAAGTAAATTGGCTTAACGTTAGATTTCAATTAATTTCTTCTGACCTCAAGAGCACATTCAAACATTAAAACTTTAATTCCTCAAAAACACGAAAATTTAACTAATTTAGTTAGCATGGAAAGCTACATACATTTACTTGTTACTTTGCGCCTCTAAACTAAATGTTAAGATATTATTGTTGGATTTTGATATAAAGTAAAAGATTATTCACGAAATCAGTAGAAAGTGAACGCTCTAAGCAAAAAAATTGATCGGTACGTACAGTCACGCTAAGCCTCTAGAAGAGAAGTGAAAGACGGTTTACAGCGAATGCTCCTTTAGAAAATATACGTTTCACTCTTCGACTTCAGGCCCTAGGAACAGAGACGAGTTGGTAAATATGATTCTCTCGGAAAATAAGCAGTAACAAGAAGTCGCGGAGAGTGTTTCGCTGAAATGCTTTCAAGCTGCGCTGTCTTCGTGGACAAAGCTGATAAAGCAAAATAGCACTATATTTTTACAAACGTACCTCTGAGTTGCTTGCTTTGTAATGCGTATTAATTTTTAAAAGTAATTCGCCTCACACAATTTCGTTTGAAGTTGCGCTTATTCCTGGTACTAAATAATGAAACCCTTAAATATATTTATTTTCCAAAATAAATTATTCCAAGAATGCTCTCATTAAATTCTCTTTGTAGAAATACGCCAGGCAGAAAATAAGTAAAACAAGATGAGAGCGCGAGTGACACATTCATCTATACGAATAAAATCGAAAGGGTAAACCGGGCTGAGCTTCCAGTGGGTGCTAAGCCAAATAAAAGAATGCGAAACAGAAGGATAAAGTGGGAAGGATTTCCTCGGGGAGCGAGAGAACGTCCAGTGGCTAGCGACTGTCTCGACAGAAGCTCTATCCTCGCGCATAACGTTCGAGATAAAAGTGTGCAAATCGGCCGACGACGGCGACGCGAGAGCCCCGTGGACGGACGCGCGTACCTTCAGACATCGATCTCCTGTCCGACGTCACGGAAGTGCAGCTCGGCTAGCTTAGCGCAACCAGCGTTCTGCACGGAGGAATACCTCTTGATCGGCTTTCCGCTGCGGTTCTTCGTCAGGCTGTGCTGCTCGTATTGCTGCTGCTGCTGCTGCTGCTGCTGCGTCACTGTACTATCCGAGGCGACCTCATACTCGTTGGCCTCGCGGTCCCGTGAGTAGTCGGGCAGCGGTGGGCACTCGTTCAGCGCGTCCTCGTAGTAGTGTGGGTAGGAGATTTTGTAGCTCTCGGGCATGCCGAGCTCCTGCTGGGCGCGCTCGAAGCTCGTCTCGCTGAGCTGCTGCTGCTGCTGGCGTTGCTGCTGCTGCTTTTGCTTACGCTCGTTGCGCTCGTGCTTGTTGCGGAATTTTCGCCTCTCGTTGCGCTGGCTCCTCGAGTTCGAGTGCCTGCGCGACTGGGACTGCGACTGTTGTTGATACTGACGATCGTAGGTGAGGTCGGGCACCGCGGGGTCAACGAGCTGGTGCTGGAGCAGGGAGAAGGGTAGGGTATTGGCCGTCGACGCATGATCTTGGAGATGATGGGAGAGGTGATTGCTCGAGGCGAGGCTCGCGTTGTTGAGGGAGTGCCGGCTGTTAGCGTGGACGTAGGAGTTTTGCAAGGGACTGACCACCGAGGACGAGTGGTAGAGGCTGCGAGTTAGAGGCAGGGTTAGTTGGCTCGAGCTGTTGCTCGGCAGCGGATAGCCGTATTGCTGCATCTCCTGCTGCTGAACCTGTTGCACCTGTTGTTGCTGCTGTTGGTAGTGCTCTTTGTAGTCGTAAATGCTGTTGGTCTGCAACAGTCCAGTGAGGGGTTAGTATACATACCGGGATTGGTGAGTGGTTAAGTATTGAAGGGTTAGAATTAAATTAGTAAGATAGGGTACGTACGTTTTTAAAATTATTGTAAAACATTTTTTTTAAATGTAATCAAACGGTTTTTTATATTTATTCAGTTGGATTAAACTTTTTAATAATAACAAATAATACTATTTTATTAGGCCAATATATTAAAGTTATATTTTCATTTTTTCATGCTTTGGAAAATAGTATATATTTTACAATCTTTCAGCTTTTCTTATCACAAATTTTGTATTCGATAGTCATATTTCTTTTTTTACATTTTGATAAATAGCAAAGATTTATCTGCTCTTCTTGAGAGGTATTTTTCAATACTGGTTTTGAGTAATAATGTCCATTTATATATTGGAATTTATAACCTTTTTTACAGAATATTCTTCTATAAAAATTGTTTTTATTAAATATCAAATTACTGAAGAAGTTAACTTTAAATTTATCATTTTTCAAGTTAAATATTTAAAATTTCGACTGATATATTTTTAATAATTTTTCTTTTATATTTTCTCGAACGTACGTATCCTTTTATATGAAAGCCGATTAAATAGTATTTCAAAAATATAAAAGAATTTTTCTTTTTTTCAAACTAAAATCATCGGATATATATTTATAAAGTTCATGATATTATAAATAATTTAATACCATCAGTTCAGTAAGCGTTTTAATATTAAAACCCATTTTAACTTACTTCTTATTCAAGTAGCCTGAAAAGTGCTATAAATTGAAAATAAAGTATGACCCATTCACCTTTATGGAAAATTGAGATGGATGCACTTAAAACTATTGTACGTCCAAAGTGGATACAGAGAAATTGATCAGACATAAAGTGGTGCTATTATTACAGTGATGGCTGAGAATAAAACGAGTGATTTAAAAGACCGTTAACCAAGTATTTTAGATTATAAAAAATTACGATATCAGCAAAGAAAAATTTACAGAGGTGAGTAAAAAGTGCATGAGGCATGATATTTTTATACTTTTAAGAATTTATGTATGAAACCATGCGCTTTCTCATTCAGTTTAATCGACTTTCATTTCTCATTCAGTTGAACCTTTTAACTGTTAGTCGTTAATTTCTCCCATAAATAACCGAACGTCCGATATGTTTATAATTACTTTTAGTAGGAAACGATCACGCAAAAATTTAATAACATTAATCTTTTTACTTATAAAAACTTTTCAAGTGTATAAGGCAATAATTATTCATTTAAAAGTTCTGAATTTATATTTTTTCCACTAATTAATGTCGTATATAATTATTGAAATAAAAAATGTACAAAAGTCTACTTTATAAATATGTATGAAGTATGAAGTATTTATAGAAAAGATAGCACTACAATTACACTATCTTATAACTAATATCTGTATATCTATATTAGAAACAAATGGTACTAATTAAGTTTAAATATAATACAATATTTACAGTTTTTTTTATACCCAAGACAATAAAATACATAAAAATGAAATATACTTTTTCATCCAACATAAACGAACTCGTGCAACAAACTACCTTATACCAACGATACATTTTTGCGTGAACAATAAATGAAAATGTCTGTTAGTATATATTAAACACAGTCGAGAAGTAAAGTTGACAATAATCGCCCATTTTATCTACATCAAGCACCTTGTACGGTCATGCAAGCTCACGAGGCAGACAGTCGAACAATCGCCCCCGAGCTTCTACGTCTCGCTCGCGGCGTCTATATAAAGGACTTACTTGAAGTGTGAAGTACTCAGCGGCTGCGGGGGTGAGGCGCATGCGCGGTGCACACAGGCGATTATTGCGAGAGGTTCTTTGGATACGGGTTTTGCGCGCTTAAATAGTTCGACTTGTAAACATCGCACACGGCTAATGTTTCATAGAGACACGCAAGACGAAGACACCAGTCCGGCTGGCGCTGCAGCGGCGCGGCCGCGAATCGCCGGCGGCTCGGTACTCGAGCACCTCGTGCGACTCGACAGCGCCGAGCAGCAGTGCGCTCTGCTAAAAGTGGGTAAAACGCTAAAAATCAGGTGGTTATTGCATGATTTTAAAAGCTTGGATTGCTTTTCTTTTTAGCTTTTAATCAGAGAGGATTTGCCCAAACTACGGCTCGTCTCACCGATGTATAGTCTCGGTTTCGTCGACGATTCCATACCCGTCACCCTACTTACAGGATATAGGATATATAGGACAAAGTGCAAATGGGGTGCATCGAACGACGGCAAACGGTGCGCGAAGAGACTTTGAGGCATTACAGCAGATCATTTAGAAAAAGGACGCAAAACATTTCCATTACGTCGGGTATAAGTTTGAAATTCAGTTGCGGTAGCAGCTGGCATTATTTAAACTCACGAGGCGACGGACCACGACATCAGTCTCTTCGCGTATACGTGTGCAGCGTACGATTCTTGGAGAGAGCGCCTGCTCTTTCCCGGTGCGTCGAAAAACAAAAAGGAAAGACTTGCCAACGCTCCGACGCTCTCCTCGTTCTTCATTCCCGTTAACACGCAACAATCCGCTCGCTTCCCCTTTTTCACACTTCGCGCGCACGCGCAATAAAAGCTCTCCTTGCCTCGGAACAAACGCGAATAAAATGCAAAAACCCGAGCGCGTCCTTTAAAGCCTTCTATGGGGGGGGGGGGGGGTAAGGAGCCGTATATTTACGAGAGGGAAATAAAGCATTCGTCCAATGATAACGTCGAGAGTCCGAAGACGGAGCAATTCTTCGTGCTGGCCACGCGCGCGCACCTGACAATTCCACGGGGTTACGATGGCATTTCGAGAACGGAACTGGCTGGGTGGTGGGGTGGCGCGCATGCGATAAAGCGAGGCGATGGGGGCATGCGCACTTCCCATCCAATTATACGATTTTCGGACGATGCGATGGTCTTACTCAGCTAAATTGGCGCGCACGAGCTGCGTTAATGCACAGTGTGGGCTCGTGGATAAGCGACGACGGTTTGGATGGTTTTTTTCGCGGTGGGTTTGATTAAAAAAAAAAAGGAGGTTTTAATATGAGTAGTCGCGGAGAGCGTAAAAAGTTGGGATTGTTAGAGAAAATGATGAAGCCTCATTTAAAAGAAGAGAGGGTCTCCGGCTTTTCTAAAACTTGTTCTTTTCTATTGAATTAAGTGGAGAAGCTGAGCTTTTCGGCGAGGATCGCCAGGAGGGTTTTGAATTGGACAAACTTTTTTGCCGCATAACGAGAGACAATTTTTTTGGAATCGTTGCGATTTTTAATTTTTCGGGAGTTGGCGAGTTATAAAAGTTCAAATTTTGAAATATGTAATATCCGTCCCCGTGGGCGCCGTTTTTGCAGATAATGAACCCTTTCTAATTATTAAATTTATTTCAGAAAGTTGGGAAATTTTGCGACATCTCGTATTTGAAATTTTTGCGGCTGACTCTTTTTAGGAGAGAGCAGCAGTATATAGTCGTTTCGGTGAGAAAGACGTTGGAAGGCGCTGCGTCTTTTATCAGGATATCCGAGAGATGCTGAAAATGTTCCTTTAAAACGCGACTTTAAGCTTCGCGGAAATCGAATGGTGCAAGCGAATATGAGAGTCACATTTTCCATAGCTATTCCGATTCTACACAGAACATTTCCTTATGAAATTCAACGAAACGAGAGATCAGTTTAGCTCACTAGCTCCTTTGAAAAATCAATTCAGCTGGTGAAAAAGAAATCGAATTTGAAATTTTATTATTCGGAGTTAAATCATGTGTAGTATAGATATTTTTTATTTCACTATTGATCATTTTAAAATCGTTTTGCGCTTAATGATTTTATCATATAAAAATTGACATTAACATTTTTTTTAACACCACTAAATGAGTAGTTTATTGCGTATTTATATTTCATGCTTATATATTTAAAAATGATTATAATTTTATCGAATGATATGTTTAGTTAACATTAAAAATTTGTTTTAATCAACAATACTAATTAACTCGGTCTCTCTATTTCTAGTAAAAAAATGTTCATGTTTAAGCCTATTTTAAACTCTAATCACTACAGTACTGGAATATTCCCCACGTATATTTCGCATATCGCATGGTCCATTAATCACGACTGAAACAAATCCCGCAGCGGAGCTTAACTCGCATCACTGCCCGACAATCGAGATATCATCGACAGCTATCGCGATACGCGCGTATATCTCCACCCAATCGAGCGCCGGAGCTTTGATCTTGCAGGGGGATAGGAGTGTCAAAGAAAGAAGAAAAAAATAAGCCAAATGCGGGCGAAAACAAACCTTGAACCTAGAGTCCGGAGGCAGGTTCTGGGGGAAAACAGGAGAGGGTACGTTCTGATAGGTGTGCTCAGCGGGATCGGTCTTTTTCGTGGCCCGCGGCGCCGGAATCGGCGGCACCTGCTCTCCCTCCTCCTCCTCCTCCTCTTCGTCCTTGAGCCTCCGTGTCTCGTCCGCAGCCTCGGCTTCTCCCGCCGCCTCCAATGCCAGCCTGATCTCTCTGGCGTCGTCGCGCGTTAGCGTCGAGGTGGGCGTGCAGTCGAGCGATCTGAGACTAGTAGCCAGAGTGCTACTGCTCGGGCTCTTGTGGGGACAGGTGCGATAAATTGGTATTGCGTAGAGCTGGTAATTGCGCGAGCTGCTCGCGCTGCCCAGGCTGCGCCGATCGAATTCCTCGAGCTGGCCCCGGGGCTCCTGCTCCTGATGGCCGCCGCGATGACGACGATGATGATGCTGCTGCTGCTGATGCTTGCGGCAGAGCCTCAGCGAATAGAACTGCTGGGCGTGGCGCAGCTGGTGCTGCTGCTGCTTGCGCCGGCGCGGCTTGAGGCTGTTGTACTTGGGCTCGGGCGAATTGCCGCGCGGCATATTGTGATCGCTGTAGTGGGGCCCGAGATGGCCGAGGCCACGTGGCCCGGCGCCAGCGCCGCCGCAGCCCGACGAGGACTCGTAGCCGGAACTGTTGCCGCCGATGCCGCCGCAGAGGCTGGCTGCGCGCGAGGCCGGACGCGAGGAGCACGGCGAGACGCTCAGCAGCGTGGCCGAGGACACCGCGGCGTAAGCGCAGCCATGCAAAGCACCGCCGACGGCGAACTTAGGGATTACCAACTAGAACACACACGCAAGCGCCAAGCTCGATATACGAACTACAACAGTGGAGAGACGCGCGCCTGCTACCGTCGCCGCTGCCGCAAGCAGCTAACTCTGCGCTGCGCGCTACCTACCTGTGTACAGCTGCGGGAGCGAGGGGGGCTCGATTATAAGCCCCAAGCGCACGCTCTATTATAAAGGCCGCGTACCTGGATGTTATGAGCACGTGTATATGCTTCTGAGTGCGGCAAACTGTGCACAAGGCGTGCAAAATCTTTGTTGGCTTATGAGGCTGCTGGCTATACGCGAGAGTTTTTTTATTTAAGTTGATTGACGCTGTTTGAGAAAATAGAGATATACGAGAATTTGCGATGAAGGGTTTTACACGACCGACTGCGAAGAGTAATTTATTCTTTTTAATTAATTGCGGAAATGTAAAAGTTTATTAAAAGTTCGCGAATAAAATTTTTGTTTTTCACATATGTCTTTTTAATTACAACTTTTCACGTATACGTTGCGGAACTTACTAAATAACTCAAATTTCTGAAGAAACTGTTTTACATGTAAAACGTAACACGAACTAATGGAACGTGTCTCCCCTGGTGTTAAATGAATTTTCCGAGAGCGAACTCGTACTTGAAGGCTCTCTGAAAAGTTATTTGTAAAATAAGCTCTCACTCGAGCTTTTTTCCTTCTCTGTACGTTTTTACATCGTTTTGCAGAAAAATACAAGAAAAAAAAAACAAGAAAAAAAAACAGGTATACGTATTTCTGTATGCGTAGCGAGATTTTAATACAACATAGTATATTTTTCGCTAGTCTAGAAATAATGTAATTTTAACAGTAATTTTCCGTATAACATTTTACATGCGAGCTCATTATTTTATATATATCGCGAGCTTTTCTTAGATAGGAGAAGCTTGCGCGCTCGTTCCACAGGCTTTTACGTACATGCATCACGGTTATTATAATACCGTGCGCGCTTATACGGGTTTGTATATACGTGAATCTCATTTTCGTGGATTTAAATTAAAATATGTACTAGCTGAGTACTATAATAGTAGCAATGATTACTAGATGACGTATTATTGTGCTTTCGTGGTTTCTCATTGGAAAACCCCGTTCTATTAATATTTATAAATAATAAGCTCACTGATAATCCAACTTTGCAATTAATTTGAAAAATAAACTCCATCTTGCTTTGCATACATGATTTAAATTAGTTATGCAGATCAATTTCAAACTTTAATTAACAATGGATCGCGTAATCATTTTGTTCCCCAACTCCTCTAACAACTTTCCTAGCACAACGCTTTCAGCTAAAAAATGACTAGAGAACGCGCACAGTCACAGTCATCAAGTCATTGTTATTCAGCGTCAACAAAATATTTAGCTCGCCGTTCTAATTTGGTACCTCGCGTACATCCAGCTTTCCTCGTCGCGCACTCACTTAGTCGCACCAACAAAGTTGTTCCCTCGCCGAGCGCGCCTACGTATATATCTATATATATGTGTGTGTGTATAACTGCGAGCGACCGTAGTATGAGAGAGGGGGAGAGATAGAGAAGAGGCGCCGGGGCGTTTGTTCAAAAGCCGTCGCCCCCATTCTCACGCTGCTGTAATTATCTACGTGATGTGTAGTCTTACCTGCTTTCGCGAGCTGCGCGAACTGCGCCAGCAGCAGCAGCAGCGGCGGACTTTGCAGTAGCAGCGCTGTGCACTTGAATGCCACCCTATTACGTTACGGGGGCACGTAGACGACGCCACGGCCGTCTGTATATACATATATATATATATATATAACGCGGGCGCGCAGGCATTAAGCTCCGCAAGCGCGCGGGTGCGCGCTAGGAAGCGAGGAGAGCGTAGCAGCCGAGAGTTTGATATTGCGAATTACTTGGGCGTCCGCGAGCGCATCGATTAATTGTTATTAAGTTGTTATTGCTCATGAGAGTGAAGCGACCCAAGTACGCCGGCCATTGTTTTAAGGAAAAGGATTCGCTCCTGAAGATGGCTACGGTTAATTCAGCGAAATTGAGCGATAATGCGCGCTTACGTTTGATTTTGCTGCCTTGGCGGCAAGTTTTGCTTTTCTAAGACGGAACTTGAACGAAGTTAGCTTGTAATGGCATTGCTATTCGTTTAAGTACGAAGTTAGCGAAATCTTGGCGGGGATTGTGTTACGCGCAAGAATCGGTAATTAAAGTTATACAGAACGTTAGAGCGTGTGTTGAAGCATTTGAGGTGAGTAGCTCTACACTTTAGATTACGAAAAATCGGATTATTCGAGAGTTGGTTATTAACGGTTAATTGCCTGTCCCAATTTGTAAATATTGAAGTTGTGAAAATGTGTATAATTAAAGGGGTTCCGAGTGATTGAATTAGCCTCTAGCTACACTTCATTACACCATTTGAAAGTAATCGAATTTTAAACTTTTAATAGCTTTTCGAACTTCGTTATGCCAAACAATTATGAAAGTAATTAGGAAAGTAAATTAAAATTGATTTAGTATCGCACTAGGTCATATGAATAACGTGATAAACTGGATAATTTTGTTTGCACTCATTATTTTTCTTTAAGTCTATATTTTCAAAGTTTTACAGAAATGTATTTTACACGCGAAAATATTTCTCCATTTACTATCTCACGTAACGCGTCTGCTTTATTATACCAAATCAATCTTTATTTTTCCATCAACAAGGAAAACAAACGCACTCTTGCTTAATTTCGACCAGGCAAAGTGCGCGCGGTGAATTAAAAAAATTCATCAAAATTGCCGCTTCGTTAATTACCTCCCACTCGTGAGTCGCCTCGAGAATTTCGAAACCACCCTTCACCTTAATATAAGCGCGCGCGCTGCATATTTCAAACCGGGAATTAAAAGCTTTCCCTAGAAACACACAGGGCCGCTCTCTCGCCATAATAAACCTGTTGAAGCGCATTTAATGAACTCGCTAGCGTCGAGGCACTCAACCAAGCGCGCGCCCAAGCTCGTGAGAACTTTTGCTCTGGCCGCGCATTACGGAAAATCTACGAGAGAATGCAACTCTTAATCCCGTTGCGAACGCGAATCCATTTTTGGACCGCTGAATTTTTCGTTATATATGTGAAAAAGAGACGTTTACGTTTGAGTTATGTCTGAAATATATGGTTTATTGTCAGCTTTTTATGTGGTTGACTATTTTCGATCTCGTCAGGATATCTTTATGCGTTGAGCTTTATGGCTTGGAAAAATTTGAGTTGGAACGAAAGGTCAAAGTATAAAAATAATAATGTATCGTAAAAATTGTACTAATGTCGAGATAATTTTAATATTTTAAAGTGTTCAGCTGTTTAATAAAAGAAATTTTTTAATGCACAAAATGCTTTGAAGTAATTTTATAAATATTTAAGACACTATTTAATATACTACGCTATAAAAGCAATTTTTGCATGATTCTGTTTTTTTTTTCTTTAATCGATCGAAATGGTTTAAGAGCATTACGGTTAAACATTGTAGGATCATATCTGTTAGCTACAATAAAGACTCCCAGGAAAAGGTAATAAAAAAAGAAATTCTCGTACTTGAAAAAAGAAAAAAAAAGTAAAGTGCTCGCAAAAGGGATAAGAGCGAAAACAGTACTTATGCGGACTGTGCCATTTCCCAGAAAAGGGAACGCGCGGGCGCGCGCGAGGGAGAGAGAATAGTCGCGATTTCTCTAGCGAAAGAGAATGGCCATAACCTCGTCGGATGATTGCATTTCGTTGCCATTTCATTGTGTAATAACTGCGGAAGGCGCGCATGTACAGAGGCCTATACATGTGTACGGAGCAAAAAGCGCGTCTCTTTCTCTCTGGCTTAGACTGCACGTGTACATGCCAGTAGGTCAATTGGCGCAAATGAACGACACTCGAACAACACTCGCCCTGTAGTTCTCCGACGTCTACCTCTCTCTCTCTCTCTCTCTCTCTCTCTCTCTCTCTCTCTCTCTCTCTCTCTCTCTCTCTCTCTCTCTCTATATATAGTTTTTTCTCTCTCTCTCTCGAAAGAGAGAGACAGAGAGAGAGAGGGAGATAGAGAGAGATTTGCTCGAATGCTACGTGGGCGCGGATTGACTGTACACACAGAGAGACAAAGGGAACAGAGGACGATTCGTTTCCCTAGGTCTGCTGAGGATGTACTACGGACAAACAGCGAACCATGGCATAAATCCATGGAGCGTCTTCAGCTGAGGATGCTACATACGTTTGCATATACCTAATTGACTGGATGTAATTCTCCGCTCCGTGTTTTTCTGCAGCGTACATTTAATGCAATGCATCAAGCTACTGTTATCTTCGAGCTTTTTCGTTTGAAGCTACACCGCGGGCAAGATTAAAATGCGACGCCCTTTTGAATTGTATTCGATGACGTTTAAACTAATACGTTTTAAATGTGAACGATGCTTGAGCTTTGTGCAGCTTACTACTGACGGTTGGATTTCGATTTGTAGCAAGTTGGCTGAAGTAGAAACGGAAATGTTTGGTCAGACGTAAATTCTTTCAGATTAAATTTGATATTTTTTTACTAAAAATAAAATGTTTGTCACGTATATTAAAGACTTGCATATTTACTGTATTAAATATAATATAAAATTACATTAAATTTAATGCAAACATTAAAAAATTCATGTATTTCTCCATTAAAATAAATGTAATTATGCATTAATGTTTCATTTAGTGCAGGTAACGAAAATTTTTCTTTTAGTAGGTGAAAATTAAATTTAATAAACAATTTAATAATGTACAGTTACTTTATAATAAATTTGGATAATTGTTAAATAAATTTTGTGCTAATTTCTTTGTGAAGAGCTTAAATATATTTTCTGGCATCTCGATCCATTTTCGGAATAAAAATCCTATTACGGTTCGACTCGCGTCTCCGTGCTCCAAGGGTCTCAATAAGAGTCGAGGAGAAAGCGACTCGATGCAAATTGAAAGTCTCTATCCATGTCAAGAATCTCGACCTGCATCAAGAGCTTCTATTCTGTCATTACAGGCGGTTGTTTGTTGGCTTTTCTCATCGCCTATTCCGGATTTTAGAATTCAAATCAACGAGCCCGCGTTCCATTCAGAAGTCTACGAGGCATCTCCAATTCAG
>JAPYZA010005486.1:0-12118 GCA_030522685.1 Eupelmus azureus
TCACTATTTTATTATTGAACGCTTAAACTCTACTACGAAAAATAGTGAAATTTGTTGACTCAAATTAAACAAAGTTATTCTTCCACTAATTAATAGTAATATTTCACTATCTTACTAGTAAAAAAAGTTTTACTATTACAACTAGTAGAATTTTCACTATTTCAACTTTAGAGAGTATAAATGCAAAAACTTCTATAACCTGAATTTGGAGACGTCAATCAATACTTAATACTTAAAAAACGGTCTGGCGCCCACGTTTTATAGCGTTTAAAAAATATGCGGATTGTACTTGAACAAATCGTAAATATTCACATAAAGATTTGTTAAAGCTTCAATATCCTAAAATAATAAAAGTATATTCAGGAAAATATCATAAAATATATTGAAAATATAGGAAAATGTATTAAATAATGTCGTTGTAACAGTTTTCTTTAAAAACAATCAATATATCTTATAAAAATTGATAATAATAATTACAATTATAATTTCAGAATATTTATTTCATAGCTCAGTAATTTTAGTAACGAAGTATACTAAAATGTATTCCTACTATAGTAAACATGCTTTCATATGCTTTCATTCGGTTGTACGGAGGCGTGTCATAAAAATTTATATTTTATTAAGCACTATTCACCGAGTTCAATATGCAAACTGAATTTTGACGTCAAAATTTTCGACCAAATAAAAATTATGTTTTTATGACTTATTGTTGTGTTAATAATAATAGCTAAAAAAGATAGTATATAAAACTTAAATATTAATATTAATAAAACAATCTTGTATACTAGACACTATAACATAGCAAGACGATTCGAATTTTAAAATATTTTGCATTCATATTCAGGTTTCCCAACCTTGAGAACGTGAGTTCGATTTCACCCTAGATATAACACTTTCTCGCATTTATATAAATAAAATGTGTAAATCAGGAAACAAATAATTTATAAACAGACTCATATTAAAAAAAAACTAAAATTTTTTTATGGATTCTTACGTTGTAAAATTTTGTATATAAATAGTAATTTTTCTTAATAAACTTACACGTCATAAATAAGTTACTATAATATATTCTAATTCGTAATAAATTTTATTAAAATATTTCTCTCAATGTAAACCAACGGAAAAAGTATTATATTTGGATGGCATAAAACATAAAATATAATGCAGTAAAACAGAGTAATTAAGAATTCTGTAAAAACAATAAATTAGCATGAATAATACAATCCGACAGTAACGCAACATTCTGAAAAAAAGCTCAAGCAAACCGATCGCGTACCACGCGTGCAAACAAAAGAGCATCTCTATACAACCACGAATAAAGAGAAACCAGAAAAGTACAGAAGGCGCAGTAGCTACTGGAGCGCAGAAAGAGAGAGAAAGAGCGACGCACGAGGAGCATTAACATCAGTAGCCGTCTTGGCCGGCTATATATACGTCCGGAAGCTGGCTGCGCGTCGCTCAGCGTCGCCGGCGGCGCCGATCGCGCGATAGATCCGCGCTCCCTCGCAGGCAAGATCAATCGATCGATCTCGGGGCGAGGATCGAGCGATCGATCGTCCGCGCGCGCGAGCGCTAACAGACCCCCGCTGTGGGTGTCGTCCGCCGCGAGCTTATGTACCTTGTCAGTGTCCTTCCTACTACTACTGCTGCTGCTGCTGATGCTCCAGCTCCGGCTCGGCTGCTGCATCCCCACCAGCCCGGCAGCGCTGCATGTATGTATGTAGAGAGGCTCTAGGAGAGAGGAGAGTCCTGCGCAAGTCGAGAGCCGCTTTCGAGAGGATCGCGCAGACGCGCATAGAGAGAAAGACTAGCGGATGGGATACTGATGTGTGAGATCTGAGAGCGGCAGCACGGGGGCCCCTTCCTTCCGTGCCCACACCGCTCCTGCCGATCTACTCTGGCTCTTCCGCGCACAAACACACGTACACCTAGACGCCAGATCTGCTGCCCACGCGGAGATCCAAGCGACCGAGAGAGAGATGTATCTACCAACGCAAAATCGACTAACGGCTTATAAGCGGAGTAGCCAAGGATCGACCACCAAGACTCTCATTATGTGTCGAGCGTTCTTCTTATACTCTAGCTCGGCTCTTTCCTTTGTGCTCTCGCAAAACTCGCGCGCTTTCGCTTTTATTCTTTTATATTACATTAGATGCGGCGACCAGCTCTCGACGCTTACAGTGATTGTGCTTTTGGTACCGTTAACTTTTTGCTTCAGTGTTCGTCTTTCTTTCCGATTATTGATTTTTATTTATACACATGCTAATTCGTTTTTGTAGGAGTTTTATGTTGTTTTTTGCTTTTTATTCAGTTTACGTTATGATAAAACTGCGGTGACTGTACTAAACATTTCAAAATTATTGCCTTTTTCATGAATATTCTCATGTAAGCTTTTATCGAAGGTATAGCCACAAAAAGAGAAGTTGGATTAGCTTCACTAACTCCATCTTTTGAACACCTAGAGTACTAACCTGTTTCGGAAAAGCTCACAAACACCTCGAATATAAAATCTCAACCTCTATTGCAAATTTATTTTCCTATATAAAAAAACAGCCACCGTCCACATTCAGATCCTTCAATCAAAAGACACAAGTGCAATTTCCGCCACGTGCACGCCAGCAATCCTGTATCAACCACTAGAGTATATCCACTCTTTCCCAGCCTCCTTGCCTCAGCACCTACCGTCCTATGTTTATACGCCGACGCTCACCTGCATGACGTGGACTTCTCCAACCGTCCTAGATTATTAACGCACTCGCGAATGAGCGACGAGCTCGTGGGTGTCATTGTGCCAGAGGTGGGGGCCGCGCAGCTTGATTAGACGTTAGATTGACAAACGCTTTGTCCGAGCGCGAGCGCGTTACGTCAGCGGCCGTTTAGAGAGGCGCCACTCGGCCACCTTCTTGTCGTCCCCTTAGCCGCTGCCGCCGTGCTCTTACCGCCTTTTTATCCACGCGTCGCTTTTTTTCTCTGCGCGCTTGTTTACTCGCGACGTTCGGCAATTGCGCAACGCGCGAGATGACACTGCGCCCAGAGGTTGGATTTTTTTTCTTTTTTTTTCTTCCTACTGCTGGATAAGAGTGTATATACTTTTATGAGGTTGCGCAATGCGGGATGGATGTAAGAGGGCGGCGAGATTTATTTTATAACATTTGGCGAAAACGGTCTTTTAATTGAAGATTGCATCAGAGGATTCACCAAATTTTTTTTTATTATTACGTGCAGCCTCGCGATCTCAAAATCAGCGTCTTTGCGATTTTTACTTTGGCGTTGTGAAAACGCGGTTTTAAATATAACTGCGAGGAGGTTCACTTTTTTTCTACCTTCGTTTATAAAACTTTACGAATAAGGATTGAGTGCTGAAAGATTCTCACCGTGCAACGACTCTACTAAAAAGGCAAATGAGTAAAGATAAGATAGATGTTAGAGTTAATACTCCATGTATAGGCATTTTTCGCAAATCATTCTCGATGCGTAATCAAAAAATTGCGCTGCGAAAAACAGAGATTTTCTCAATACTGATATGATTTCGTGATAGCTACTTTAACCTTTTTACTCTTTAAAGCTGTTCTTAGTGTAATTGCAAAAATAATGATATTAATAGTTACAAAACTGAAAATAAGAATCAATTTTTTTAATATAAATTTAATTTCTTATTCATTGAAAGATACACCTACAATGTATTGCAATCTCTTCAAATTTCTTTATCTGATTCAAATAATTCCTTTACAATTCAAGCACATATGATTTCATATAAAACATTGATATATCCCACTAATGATCTTTAAAGCCCTTTTCAAAATCCCACTTCAAATTCCCTTTCAAGAAGAAAAATTAATTGCCACTTTTTCAAGAAGATTTAAAATGGACTGCTCGGCGCGGAGAAAAAAAAGGTACCGATAAAAGATCGAACTGGAACATTTTTTCATGCCAGAGTTTATTTTATTTGATTTTATTATACGTTGCACGTCTAAATGCTAAACACCGGCTAGCGCGGCTTTTCCAACTTGACGCTGCTGCCCCCATAAAAAGCAAGCGAAGGTTTTCGAGTTTCCGCAAAATTCTCGAAGCGCTGCGTGAAAATGCGTTCGCGCTTTGAGAGCGCGAGATTCGAGGCACGTACACGTTGTTTTTTTTTTTCATTCCGAGTAAACGCCGCGCACTCGCCTCGAGGAGACTTTCGTTCGTGCTCGGATTAATTGCTGACTAAGGAAAGCAAGGTTACATTAATTACTTTTTGCGGATGAGTCAGTGCACTCATCGCTTGTATACACCGGGAGAGTACGACAGCAGCGGCTGCGGCGGCGGCGGTGGTCGATGAGAAATGTAAATAAATGTTACATCGATAAAATTTGTTTACCGTATAATTTTGCCACTACTTAATGCAAATTTTCCTTCTTCGAAATTCGACCAAATTGATTTTTTAACGTTTCTCGATCATCATTTATTAATTTTACGCTTCGAAAGAAACTTTATGAATAATAAATATCCTATTACGGAGAGGGGCACTTTTATTATTATTGATCAAAGTATTATTTATTAAGTAAATTGCATCAGAGCCTGGGAGAATTATATTATTATCTGTAAAAATGATAAATAAGCCGTATCATTATATAAGAAAATTATTTTTCTGATAAATTAAGGCACCGAGTTATTATAAGTGTCACTTGTATGCTGGAGCTTTAAAAATTCCTGTACAATTTATGTGTCACTGCATTTTTTTTTTTTAATTTATTTACTTTTATTATTTAAAATTATTGCTTTTAATATGAACAATATTAATGGATATGATTATTGTACTCGAACAAGTTATTATACTTGTTTAAGATTTAATATTTTAGAAGAAAATAAAATGAAGAAGACAACCAGAAAATACTTTCTTATTTCGTTTTCCATATTAATTGAAAAAATTACTGATATATCAAATAACAATCCTATTATACTTTTTCAGTTTTATTGTCAGTTAAAGTAGAAAACGAAAAATTTTTTTAAATTAAATGATTTGGAGAAACTGGAAATCAACGTAACATTACCGTTTTACAGTTATTTCTTGGGACAAGTAAAAATTTAATTTGCATACAATACTACATAGATATTGTTAAGATTCTGGATGATTTTTTATTTTTTGAAAGTACATGATTGCGTTATATTGAAGATAAATGAAATTTTATTTAAGTATATATACGTAACAATAAATTGTTAACAATTGAAATATTTAATGCATAAATGTATTTATATTTTAAGTGGAAAAAGGCTTGTATAGTAAGACAGCTGTATATTAGACATCTTAAAATAACCAAATTTTTGCAGGTGCACCTTAGATTAGAAGCAGCAAATAATTGATTTTCTCATAACAATAACGTAATAATTACAAACCAGCTTAATCAGAATTAAAAAAAAAATTATTTATCATTTCACTAAGCACACAAGTGCAAATTAACATATAATAATAAATCTCGCTCATTAAGGATTTATAAATAACCTTAACGGTAAATAAGAGCTTTGTAATCCTTACTTATACACACAGGCTTCACGTAATTGTCGAGAGCGCAGTATCAGTCAAAAGAAATAAAAAGAGACACAGAACGCCTCTCTTGAAGAAAGTGTCGAAGGAGCCACAGCGGCACGAAGCGCACGCGTGGAAAATATTTATAAAGCTTAAACGCGCATGCTCTTTCGCGCTTGCCGCGACTTATACGCTTCTGATTAATTTCCGTAATCAGGCTTTTATTGTCCGCGACATTATTGCCATCGCGCCGGCATAATTCGAGGATGCAAGCCAGCCTCTCGCCGCTTATTACATCCTCGAGGCAGTTGAAATAATTTTCTCTCGCCAGCGGCGCCGAATTTTTAAGTGATTAAGCGAAAACAAAAGATACCGGACGTAATGAGGCCTGCTGGACACACTTGCGCGCTCGCCCGCGCGGTCCAGGAAAAACCCGTTTCTTAATTTATTCCCTCGTTTTGGGAGCCAGCGCCCGCACACGCAGCTCCCCTCCGATATATATCCAGTTTTCTCGCGATCGCAGAGTCGCGCTACTCAGCTGCGTGATTCAAGCGCTTCGCCGATTCCTCGCCTGCCCCCGTAATTACGTAGAAAAAGAGTCTGGAGAAAAAGAGGGGGGAGAGAGGGAGAAGAAAACGAGGAGGTATTTTTGTCAATGCGACTGACACTGTAGGATTTCGCGAGAAACGCTCGCATGAATTCTCTCAGGTGTTTTCTGCTTTCGTTCTAAAGCAGGTTTGGCTCTTTCGTCATTTTGCTGAGCGAAGTAAGCTTTGAGTAAACGTTCGGTCTAAATAGAGGGCTTTTTGATAAAGTAACTATTTTATTTATCACACAAAGGATTTTGGATTGTTTGAAAATTTTATGGAAACTACTGTAAAGTCATTGATTATTTATCATACTTTTTTTTATATAAGATATTCTATAATTTCTTCAATTTAATTTATTTAAAACTCCAGCATAAGTAGACAAGTCTACAGTTATCAATATTTGATCAATATTTAAACCTTTTAATTATCAATTCAAAAACATGAAGAGCTAACATTTAAGTTGAGTAACAATTAGAAAGTCTTTGAAGAGTAATCAATAAAACGGGGAAAAATAAACCTTAAAAAACGACACGCATCACAATTTCCGACAATAAAAAAAAACGCGCTCGAAGCCAGCCATCTCTCCTCAGCGCGCTCGTTTAGCACTGCCAGGCAGTCTCGATTTTCATAATTATTTCAAGCGTCCAACGAACGCGTCGGCGCGATTTTTTTTCTTCCCCGGACTGCGCGTCCCACCGCGGGCGGCCCTTCCGTCGTCCCCCGTACTGACGCATATACACGTGAGGATTTTCTTAAATCCGAGAAAGTGACAAACGAGGGCCCCGCGCTCGCGCCGAAATCGCAGCGTGTCGAAAGGCCTGATTGCGATTTATAATGTCAAGCCGCTGCCCGCGCCCGAGCCTTTAACAGTGTCGAAGATTCCGATTCGTCTTCGCAAGCGTTTCGCCGAATCCCGTATATTTAGCCGATTCGTTCTTTTGTTTTCCAGCTCGTAAAGCCTCGCTGGCATCGACATGTTGGAGCAACAAATTGGAAAGGCGCCTGCGCATTTTTGCCTCTTTTGTATAGACGGAATTAAGTGCAAACTGACGGACCGCAAGCGCGTTTCGTTTTTCAGCTATATGCGCCGAGCGTTTTTCACCGCGCAACCTGTAATGCCTTGATAAATTTCAATTTATTCGGAGAATGCTAACAATTTATTAGCGAGCGTTCTTTTTTACTTCTTTAAGTCTGTCCTTTTATCGAGGAGCCGCTTAAATAATCTTCCTTATCCTTATCCCGCTATAAACCACTCGAATAAAACAATCACTTAAACCGAAAGTGTATCGAAAACAAAAATGAAAAATAACGTAAAAGAAAAGTTAAAAAAATTTGTTTGACAACATAAGTCGAAATTACAACGCGATTGCGACGTGCTCATTACAAAGTATAAGCTATTTCGCGGAGAAACCGCGCACTCGCTCGGCGCGCAATCGTACAAAGTGTGAGAAAAGTAATGATTTCAGTGCGTTAACAACGCGGCGCAAAAGGGAGCGCGGCCAAAGAAAACAAGTGTAAAGGAGCGCACTGGAAAGACTCGAGTAATTGCTGAATAATTTCATACAGCCGATTTAACACTAAGAAGGGGAGAGACTCTATTCTTAACTCCGGCTCTATATCTTTCCCTTTTGTAAATTAGAAATTAAGAAAAAAATCAAATCGGCATTTTCAGTGTATCGAGACGGCAGAGATAGAGAGCCGAAGCGTGGCAGGAGACAGGTTGCCTTAGTCGGTCATTTAGCTTGAATGGTCTATTACGAAAGAATGCGTCGCTTGCGCCTGCTCTATAAATGATACGATAGGACGGCAAAAGAGCGCGCCTGGACACACTGGCGGCCCCGCGCGCGGCTAGCGAGGCTTCATAAATATTGCATTGACAACTGCGCGCACCTCTAAATATAAACCCGGAGCAGCGACAGACTCGCGCTTTGCTCTGCACCGCTGCCTTCTAACGGCCACGCGGAATAAGGAAACTTATGCAAATATTATGCATTTTATGGCTACTTTCATTCGGGATTAATTTGCTTTATTTCTTGCCGGAGCCGGAGCGCTCGCGCTTTTCATTCATCATTTTTCTCTCGACTCGCAGGCCCAATCAGTCCGATACGCGCGCCAGCGAGCGAGCAGCAATTTATGGCCTGTAAGCCTCGAGTAATTACTAACAAGTGAATATTTTATTGCTGCGGCGGCTTTTTTTTAAACAATTAAAACAGAGCTCGGAGCTGGCTTTGCCGATGCTATTTACTGGCTTGGCTTGCGTATCTGCGATTGATTAATTAAGGAAATCTTAACTCGATTTACGGATTCTAATAAAGTTAACTCGCGCGATTGTTTTAATTAGGAGCGATCAAATTAAGGCGTAAAGATCCGGATAAAAATTACCCCTTAAATTAACACGAGCAATCAATAAACGCATTAGATGTATTTAAATGAAATTCTACCCTAGTGTACGATAACTTTTATATTCCCCAACAATTTCAAAGGCTAAATTCTTCATTTAAATGTACATTTGAAGTACGTAATGAAATTGCTTCTAAAATAGAATTTCACATCGTAAATACATTCGAGCTCGTATCTTTTATATAGGTAACTTTATAGCCAATGATTTTCAAACTTTTTTTTACATGGACGACACGATTTCGTATGCCACATCCATTAATAAGAATATTCTATCTGCAAAAGCAATGAATTATCCGCCATAAATAAAGAGCATACCCAGAATAAATATCTCCCCGGCGAGCGTAAAAAAAAATGTCAAAGAAAATTTGCACTCCTCTGCAGCCGCGATTACAGAAGCCCTGGAATTCGCGCTACAACAGACACTACACTTTAATTCCTCCTCCTCTCTCGGCTCGTCGTCCGCATCCTATGCTTTGCGGGCAGCACCGAAAAGCGCAAAGAAAAAAAACGAGGAGAAACGAGTAGGCGCACGAGACCGCGAATTTGCAAGTACGCAATTTTTAACGCGAGCGGCGGTGGCGTTTTGTATTCGCGGTCGGGCGCGTTGAACATCGCGCGCGCGGGCACGAGGCGAAACGGGTTTGCCCCGCGCCTGTATATTTTTCTCTTCCTCTCGGCTCGCGCGGCTGCAATATCGTCGTGCTCGCTCGCGCGCTCGAGGGTCCAGCGCAATAAAAAGTCGGCCGCCGCATCGGCGCTCGTAAAGGCGAACAAATCCGCGCGAATAAATTTGCAAGTAGGAAACGAGCCGCGCGCGAGCGGCCAACGATCGAGGAAGAGAGAGAGAGGGAGAAATAAAAGAGCTGGCCTCTCTTTCTCTCTCCTGCTGTTGGTACGAGGCGCGCGCTTCTGGATTTTATCAAGATTGGCCATGAGATTTATTAATAAGCTCTCTAGGACAATGGTCTTTGAGGGGCGCATTTGGCGGCACCCGCGCACGCACGCCGCGAAAAGAAACGTTGCTGACTCTGGCTGCCGCTCGCTGAAGCCTATTATCTCCGCTTGATTTTCCTACGATGATAGCGTCATTTTTATTCTGACAGTATTATGTTGGCTTTTTTCATTCGCTTTCTTTCTTTCTTTAAATACCTGGTGCAGAAGCTTCATATAAAGAGTGAATTTATCCTCGGAATGGAAAGAGATTTTTTTTATTAAATTAAGCATCTTACGAGTCTGGAGCTTATAGATAAGTACTGTAACTGCTGTGTTGCTAATGGGTCTGGAACGTACCTGTAACAGAAATATTTAATATATTTTAAGTGGATGATATGAAGTAATGAATATATTTAAATAATATTTTTGCTCCATTTGATTTTAAATTAAATGAAATATAGCATTTATGATGTGCATAAACCAAGTATAACATTTATGCAAAATAACAGATACCAATGAAGTAGAAAACTGTCACTTAATTCATATAAATCTGAAAATAATTTATAACAACGCAAACATAGGCACTTTTACTTATCTTACCCCCACCATAACACCAATTACCTTGCATACTACCCAAATCGAAAACACGACAAACCCGACTTCAAATGAGCTCGTTTAAGCGTAATAAGGCACGGCTCCACTTTTTGGGCCAATCGATCGAGCTGCGCCTGAGGTATTGCCTCCGCTTACAAACCGCGGATACAAACTCGCGGCGAGAAATGCAGTGCGAAGAAAAAGTATATACAACGCGGCGCGCGAAACTTAACAACACAAGTGACTCGTCATCGACTGAAAAAATTGAGTGAGCGATCGATCTTGCATAGTATAGCTTCGCACCGGCAAAAAGTCGATGCGAGCACAGTTTATTTGTTTTTGATACGTTAATTATTACATGATGTACCATCAACGCATGGGTCGTTTGAGAGGAAATATGGATAAAGTGTCATTTTTCTAACTTGAAAACACTTATGACATAGTTTAAAGGAGCGACAAAGGCAAGTGCTTATTTCTGAATCCTTTGAAATAAACATACTATAAATTTTCTGAATCCTACAAAACATAAATATAAAAATAATTGACATTTTTAGCAGCACGTGATTGATTTCGGCGTCGCACGAGCAATAAAAAAAAGTCACGACCCGTGTTCAGAGAAAGATTGTTTCAGTTTCATGTATCGATTATAACGGCTAAATGTTTTCCGCGAAAGTACAGCCGCGCGGATGTCGGACAGCGCAAAGCTCGCTCCGGGATCCGACTTTTCTTACAAGAAGCGAGTGAAATATTACGACAAGCCAGAAATTCATTGACTCGATTAGCCGGAGAAAAATCGCGCGCGGCGCTTTGCAAAAAAGCTCGCTCGCGCGCGGCTCGCCGTCGCCGCGAACGCAAGAAGCCGAAAATGCAAAGTGCCGACGTCGAAAAAGCCTGTCCGACACACGCCCCGGCAGCGCGCTACACGAGCATCTTCGCGTCGAGCGCGCGTGTAACGAGAATTGAATGTTCGAGTTTCGAAAAGATCAGGCGGCGCTTTTTGCCCAGTGTCCTGGCATTTCGCGATATCTCGGGATTGGTCAATCTTCGGCTGGTATGATCTTGATTCCAGGCGAGTGTGAGTTGTAGGTGAGAGAAGGTAAGCTGGCTCGCGCGGGCGAAGGGTGTTGAAAATGGCGCTCGTTAGCGGGCACGAGCCAAGCGATTAATCGGAGGCTTGGCTTAACGAGTGAGAGTGAGTGCGCAGAAGCCGGCGTAGCTGTCATCCGAAATTCTTTTGATCTGTCGGTTTTAATCACCGGCGATTGCGTCTTCTTCTCTTGTTCAGTTACTTTTTGACTACGCCTACGTATATCTACGGAAATGTCGAACAAAGATGTATGTTTACGTTACGCTTATGGGTAATTGATCATACGGAGAGTTACACTTGTATCTGCCTGCGGCTGACCTAATTGTACTCGTGTTTGTCTGAACAAGAAAAAGGTCTGTAAACAATTAGTGTAATAATAAAGCGGCTTGTATAATAAATTGGTAAACACTTTCCCTATATTTTTTTCGTATTAAAATGCATGTAATGTTGTTCACTATATTAACAACTTTTACAAACTGGTACACACGTTTGATACACTTGAGTATTTCTTAATTATGTAAAAACGAAATTCGTTATGTTTAATACGACTACTTTTAACGTAATAAATAATTGAAATTATCTTTGGGACAATCTATTTATTTTTTACAAAAACATTTGATATACTGTAATTAAATTATTAAAAATGATATACATGGAGAAGTTAAAATTGACATACTTTTTGAAATTCAATTTCAAATGTACAAATTGGATAAAAATATGTTTACGTAAACTAGTATAATAACTGGTAAATTCACTCTCTAAAGTTGAAATAGTGAAAATTCTACTAATTGTAGTAGTAAAACTTTTTTTACTAGTAAGATAGTGAAATTTTACTATTAATTAGTGGAAGACTAACTTTGTTTAATTTGAGTCAACAAATTTCACTATTTTTCGTAGTAGAGTTTAAGCGTTAAATAATAAAATAGTGAAATATTAATATTAAAATAGTGTACATTTCACTAATTTCATTAGTGTACATTTCTCTAATTTCATTAGTGCACATATCCC
>JAPYZA010005487.1:0-13068 GCA_030522685.1 Eupelmus azureus
ACGCTAATTCTGTTATTTTTAAATGTACATACTTTAGATACCAAATAACAAAATCTTGGTGATATTTTTTATTATTTTTAATTATCTTTAACTTATTTTAATAAAAATATTGTTTTCACATTTATGTTTATCATTAATAAACATTTGAGTATAAAAATATTTCTTTTTAATAAATTAACTTCAATAATATTTACGAAACCCCAACTCGAGCATCAATTTGAACCCGATCCATTTTTAATCCCACATCAAAGTATCCAACGCAGTCCGCGGCATTCATCAAGCCCGCTCCGCGTATTTTCATTTCGTCGTTAGCCCAGCCCAAGACCGCGAAACAAAGCGCACTTTGTCACCTCAAAATACGCTTTGCCCAACACGCAAAGCCCACAGAGCCACATAGATAACAACAGAGAAAAGTTACGTAAAGAGAAAACCAGACTTACCATCAAGCCGGTGCGACAGAGTATATAGTGCATTGTCTGGGCGACGTCGGCCGCGTGCAGGTTGTTGTGATAGGGATTGCGATGCCTGCAGTAGCCCTCCTCCACCCTGCTCAGAAAGCTCTCGAGTACAGCCGGCGGCACTTTGAACTTGTGTATCATGCCGTAGCGGTTGAGCAGGTCGTAGCCCAGGTACTTGACCGGCGCGCCCTGGGCGGCCTCGCTCAGCGAGAACACGTCGAAGGACCACTCGTCCAGCGTCTGAAATCATCCAATATGTATTATACCTGAGTTTTCATCTCGTAAGCAAGCTTATGTATCCGGGATGGCTTGATTTTCATCAAATTCTCCTTGAGCGAGGGAGCTTTCTTTCTAACCGCGTGTAAGGACGTCTATGAGGATTTTATTGCTCTCTCGGGGGCGCGCATATTGCTGGTGCTGAGGGAGACTTGAGAGGGCCTTCGGAGTTTGAGTTATTGCGAGCCAGATGGCTTTTGAAGGGCCGGCTCTCTGTGATTGTCGCGAATATTTTGCCCGAGTGGCGGGGATGAAAGTGGAGATTTTAAAGAGGATTGGCCGGAAAAGCTTGTCTTTGAGGGAGAGGGATGTTTCTCAGTGGGTAGTGCTCGTTTGACCTTCGTGAGAAAGTCGTCGGATTAATATGACAGTTGGTGCGAAGCAATAAGATCTTTGATTATGCAGAATTTAATTTCTTTGAGAACGAGAGCTATGAAATTCTGGTGTAACTCTTTGAAGCTTAAATTAATTTTTAATGGAGAAATGGATTTTCAATATTCTGAAATCTTAATAATTTTTCCACGTTTTTTCTTTATATATTAACACGTTCAGGATGGATAATTTCCAAGCTTTAACTTGTCTCAAACATGAACTTATTTTTAATAAAAGAAAACCAATCGACCTCGAAATCACATTTAGTGGCATACTTGAGTCTTACTTTAATTAATATTATGTAATAATATAATAATAAATTCAAGACTCAAACATTTGTTATTTGGTACCTGGAGCAAGAAAATCATGACCCATGTTTGACTCATGCCGTCCTGAACGTGTTAATAATGTTATATCTAAATGCATTCGAAATTCTCGTTACGGATTTGTAATTTTAAGAACTATAAAAGGTCAACAAGTTTTTAATAAAAAAGATAATTAGTAAGTTAAATACATATTCCACAAAATAATATAGGTATGATGCTCGATATGATGTGAATACTGTACGAATATTTCTACAACTTTTATGCAAGTAAGTTACTGAGATGCCTGACCGAATCTTGTACTACTCTACTTAAATCTTGATTTTATTTATTTGATTATTTATTATTTATATCTAGTATTAAATGTATGTTTATATTATTAGTAAATCAATATTTTTTGTGTTTTAATTCAATTAAATCTATTGATAAATTACAATTTTTAGAAATATGATTATAGATAAATAAAACCCTATCACAAAGATATCTAGACAATGGAAGACTACTCAGCCCGACAACCTAAAATATAAACTTTAACGCTCACGTGCATGCAAATACCCTATTTTAATTCGTTTGCAACTTTCCCTTAAATCCCAACGAACACACAATAAACTACGACAACTAATTTTAAAACTTTCATCCTCCCAGCTTTTTAATAAAGCCAGCCAAAACATCTGCTACCGCTCGCAATAAGAAAAATCCTCTCGGAATCATGCACACTTCCATCCGTCCAATATCGCCGAGCAGAGGCCGGCCCGCCATATACACGCCGGTAAAGTGCCGCGAATTCTCCACTACAGAGCGCAAATCGCTGAAGCAGCGACGGAAATCGCTGCGCCCATTCCCCTGCCGCTCTCCGTGTCAGACCAGCTGCAGAGCCACGCTTACACATACACATAGACGCAGGAGACGACCTACCTTGAGAACCTTAACGACATCCGGTGGAAATTGCATGAGAGCCGTGTTAGTGACCCGCCTGTAGATGCGATCGACGAATATGCCGGCGCGTATGGCGTGGGCGACCGAGCGGAATTTCGGCTTCTCGTCGGCCCTGCGCCTCGTCGTCGCCAGCTGCCGCGTGAACGTCGAGGCGAGCCACTCGCGCACCTCAGGCGGCACCGCGTCCGGCTGCACCTCCGACAGCTCGTCATCCTCGTCGGCCAGCCGCCTGCGAGAGAGAGAAATGGCGAAACGCCCAGCTGTGTTAATCGTGTTGGTTACTGAGCCCCCCGTTATTGTGTATTTTTTTTTGTCGTATTACAACAGCTTGTTTTGGTTTTTTTTTTCATTTTTTTTATTGATCGCGCGTTTTGCATACATTGAAAGTGTTACCGTAGTTGGAGAAAAATTGAACGGTAAAGATTACTGTATTTGGTTGTTAGATTTTAGACATATACATTGTTTTATCGCTAATGATATGGATGTGTATGAAAAATAGCTATGTGGACAGCAAATAAAAATTTCAAATAATATAACTATTTTTCATATACACTTATCATTTCACGATAAAAAATGTATATCTTTCTATGTACTGTATCAGTAATTTTTACTACAAAATTTCTCGCAAGATATACTGTATGATCATAATGATTACAGACTTACAGTGCTTCGAGATTGATGGATGTTTGTTTTTCACTTTCAGATTTCAGGATGTATGTACGGACATCTAGAGGGAGAGCGTAGACTAGCTTGAAAAAGGTGCTTGAATCGACAGAGGAAAATCATAAGTCTTTGGGAAATAAAGTCGGAAAAACATTCCGACTTTATTCTATAAAGATTCATTTTCTCCGTTTTCAGTTTAAACAACATTTTCAACAAGTTTTCTTTGCAGGATTTACTTGACTTTCAGAAATTGGATTTTAATAAAGTTTTAAAAAGTGTTTATTAGTATCTAAAAATAAAAATATTACCAATGGTTTATTAATACTATTTTTTCCTTGGGATGATTCATCTTATATGATTTAGTAAAAATTAATATTCTATTTATAATATGACTTGAAATAATTATTTATAGCTTTCCTAAGAACTTTTTATTTTATTTTGGCTGAATTTTCAAATTAAGTACTTATATTGCAAAAACTTTTGTTTTTGTGCAAAGTAGATCATTTACGTTTTACTAATTTTACTCTCTAAAAGTAAAGGAGTAAATCCATGTCAGAATTTATTCCTTAGCAAGATTTACTGCTTATATGGAGTAAAATTTTATATTTATTTCTCATAAGGAGTAAATTTCATAAAATCAAGAAATTTATTACTCATAAAGAAACAAATTTTAAATTTACTCTGTATAAAAAGTAAATTTCGGAAAATCAAAAAATTTACTCCTTATAAAGAGGAAATCTCGACAAATTATAAAATTTACTCCTTATAATAAGGGAAACATATTAAATTTTGCTCATTATGAGGAGTAAGTTTTAAAATATATTCCTTATAAGGAGTAAATATTACTAAGAAGTAAATTTTGACGTGGATGTTCTCCTTAACTTTTAGAGAGTGTAATATAATAAATGGTTGTATTTCAAATTAGCTTCAAAGACTTATTTATTAAACGATTTATCAGTATAAACCTAGAAATATGAATTTTATTTTTAGTTACTAAACAACTTTTAAAATCTTACCAAAGAAAGTTTTCCGAAAATCAAGTAGTTTCCTTGTTAGTTTCTTTACTGCATTATGTATTAGATGCTTAGGGGAAAGTGACAGAAATAATTCGTATTATTAAGATGATGTAATTCGAAAAACATTTTTGACGATTAACATCGCCTTATGAATTTATTAGGTCTGGTGTATTATTGTGGCTTACGATTGGATTGACAAAAAAACGTAATTAATAGGTGCATTGGATCTATAACACCTTAAAACATTGGGCGATCAGCGTAGTCTTGCCACCCGACATACAGATAAGTAAACAGAAAAATTTATGAAAAGAAAAAAGATTTTTCTTTCCTACTACTGTAAAAATCGCGAAACGTACATAGTAGTTTGTGAGTTTTGTCATTTTGGGAATCATCAAAATTGGATCAGACAAGAAGTTATATGGAAATAAACGGACGTAGCACTTTTAGATACTATTCACGAATTCACATGTATAAGATGGATGATACAAAAAGGAGGTCAACAGAATACTGTATCTGAGTTTTGACATGCTTTATCGTTATAGGATGAAACCATTTCTATTTCTAACAATAATAATGAGTGTGGGACAGGATAATAATGGAATAAAAGCAACAATTAAAAAGAAACAATACGTGCGTTAAATTTACATCAAATTAGCAAGTAATAATTACGTTATATACTTAAATACATGATTATAATGAAGTAATTAAACAACAATTACATTTATTCGTATGATACAGGTAATCCAATAATTATCTACATAAGGAAATTTAGAAACATTAAACATCTTCATTATTTACTTACAGAAATGAAATAGTTATAAAATTTAAAATTTGTTTCAGAGATATTTCGTGCAGAAGGCAAATTTCATGGATAAACATCAAAATTTCAAAAATGTTTTTTATATTGAAATTTATAAAAACATATAGATTTTGATAATTTGGTCAATACAAACCATCTGGTGTTGTCAGCAAGTTTATATCAAGTAGAGAAACAGTCTTGTTAACGTATTTTTAAAAGATTCGACTATGTTGATATGATCTATATCTTTAAAAACAGTACTTTTCTTCAGTTGAATGATTTAGTTTTTTATATATATTTTAATCATTAATATTTCAGAAAATAAGAAAATGACTTTTTTATCTACAGTACCAATTTTTTTTTGTTATTTCTCCACAATTTAATTTGAAATAATTAACAAGAAAACATACAAATATTTTTCATAATATTTTCCAAAATTAGCATAGTTAATCTTGATTTTTATAAAAACTACTTTTCATTTTAAAAAGATAAGATCAACGATACAACATTTAAATAAAAAATTTATTATTTCTTCAAAAATCAATATACTCATACATCAGCATTGTTAGTGACAACCCTTTTTTGACTACCAGTGCATAAACGTAGAGTCATGAGAATGAAAATCATAAAAAAATCTTAATGAAGATGCGCCGTAAAAACGAAAATAAACGAGGTAAAGTAAAAAACAAAAACTAAAAAATATACGGTACTGAGGGCAGAAAAAAAATGAACAGAAAAAGAAAGTATTCCGTGTGTGTACGTTAGAAAAACCGAGACAGAATAATAAAGAGCGTGTGGTGTGGTGGTAGTGATGGTATACGTATGTGTGTGTGTAAGACAGAGACAGAGAAAGAGAGCTTTCAATTCCAGTAATGAACAAACCTACGACGCACGCCTTGCTGGCCGCTGGCTTCCCTCTCCATTCGTTCTGCGTCTCTATAAAGTAAAACACCAAGAAAAAATAACAACAGCTATGTCATTGGACACACGGGAGCGCGCAGGGTTTTTTTTGGGTAACAATCGCGCTCCGTTCTTATTGCATTCACTTTATCGTGCAATTTTTTTTTTATTTTTTTGTTTTTTATCAAGGTAACTAACGCGTCACTATCATTGTCGTCTTTCTCGTAGTCCTCTTCGGGTATCATGTCGAAGAAGGTGTGAATGGGTGAATGTTTTCGCGATGCCAGAGGTTAATGTAAGTCCACTTTTATCTTCAATGTTCAACTGGATATCATTCTTTTTAACACGAGTTTATAAATTGCACTTATTATTTTATATCATACTATAATTGAAAGACGTTAGCAGTAAAATGCAAATTTTTGTATTATTCTTTTTGGATTTGAGTTTTATTTATTATGGAGAGGTTAAGTCGTGAAAGGTTGAGAGATCTTAACCTGCGCGTGAAAATGATTTTTTAAAGGCTAGGTTTATAACCTGCTAAAGACAGATTGCAAAGAAAGGTTACAAAATCACTAAAATATTAAAAACAAAAAAGCTTCCTTTTAGTAACTATAGTTGCCTTTTTGTATGATGCAAATAAAAGTGGACATTCTCTGACACAAAATATTTTTTCACGCATGATTGTGAAAAGGTTATAAATTATAGATATTTATTTATTCTACTAGGTGAATGTGTTAGATGCATGAAAATCATCTAATGCCTGAAAAGAAGACTTAGGTAAGTGAAAGTGGGAAAGTTAAATGCAATTCTAAGAAAGATTATTATTAGAAAGGAAGAATTATTGCTAAAAAGTAGTTGCAGGATTTGCTAACAGATTTTTCTAATCAAAAATTTTAATTTTGTCAAAAATTGTTTTTTGATTACTCAGTGCATCAAAAAATAAAAGATGAAATGATAGCATTCGATAAAACACGATATCGGATTACTTTTGAATGTCAAAGATTCTAGCAGGTATATTATTTTCATTTAATTTCAAAAATGAATATAAAGTATAAGAACGAATCTTCTTAGTCAATCAGAACTCGAAGAGCTCATAAAAAAGGTATAAACTTAAATTCATGTTAAAATTAGTTTATAATTTTTAGATTTGAAATTTACCTTAAATATTTACCCGATATATACAGGATGAACAGTCTTAAAGTAGTTGTGAAGAAAAGAACAAAAGTTAAATACATTTTTCGCAACATCTTATTAACTTTTATAACCTTACAAAATAACAAATGCTCAATAATTACGCAGGGAAGAGATGGGCGAAGTTGTACGCTTGTAAGTTTATACTGTTTTTAACATCCAAATTAACAAAAACAAATATTTAACCAATAGAATTAAACATTTTTGTATATATATAACTACAATTTCGAAATATTTGTTTACCTCATATTTTATTTAAAAAAAATTGAATTTTTACTAGTTAGTCGGGCTGAATACCCGCAGCAAAGTTATCAATGCACATAAAATATAAAAACTTTTCAGAATATTTTTTTTAGATCTGTAATAAAGTCTAGGTCAATATAAATATACACAATCGAAATTGAAATCAATAAAAAAACAATAACGGTCAAAACTATAGTTAGTTCAAAAAGTTTCTGTAGGTATACTTCTATATCTTAATTTAGCCTATTAATGACTTTATAAAAAAAATATTTAAAATGTACAAATTTGAGCCTACACGACTTTGCCCACGCCCCCTACTGTAATTTTAACGGTCAGCGTTTGACGCTTGTAAATTTCCGTTCGGAGAGTTTAATTGCTATTTTATGTCAGCCTAATACAATTTAAATTAACGACCTTCAACATTTGAAATTCCTAATGAAGAACCAAAGTAATCGTTCATTCAGCACCGAATCCTCGAAAAACGTCCATCAGGCGGCTGCTCGCGTATAAAAGCTCGCGCGCCGTCGAAGCGGACGGAGACGACGTGCGGCGCAAGCTCCGATCGACTTTCCGATTCGGCCTAATCCGCCCTAATTGATGAATCTCCGATAGTCGATCGTAATTAGTCAGAAAGCCGACGAAGGTCGATCGGATGCAGCCGTGCGCGGAAAGACTCCGAAAAAAGTAAAAAACGAGAGCCGGCGAAATCTCGCGGGGTAAGACGTTATATAGGGGATGAGAAAAATTGCAGTGAAAGCCCTCGCAGCTGCGTGTTAGGTGCGCGGAAGCGCTGTTAATTTCGCCCGCCGAACTTTTGCCGCTCGCGGGCTACGGGATTAAGGCCCGTAATTAACTCGCGCTTTGCATGGGCGCAGGCGCGCGTGCAAACTTTGCGCCGTTGCCGCGAGCGCGTGTGTTTTTCGCGTTATTATCAACGTGACGAAAACAAAGCGAGGGCGCGCGAGTTGTCGTAAGAACGAGGCGCGCGGTAAATCACGAAACGCGGAAGTACACACGTTAGCGAAATTACGCTTTTGCATGCTTTTTATTATGAAGTGGTGGTAACAGTAGTATTTGTAATAGTAGTCATAGCAGTAGAAGTAGTAGTAGTAGCAATAGTTGTAGTAGTATTAATAGTTGTAATTAGCAATAGTACTAATGGTATTAGTATAAGTACTAAAAGTAGTAGAAGTGATGACAGTATTATGGCGAAATATGATTAGTAGTACATAGGTAATTTTATATGCATAAATAGTATCTATTATACATAGTCGTATATGAGTATTTATTATAGAAACGTAGCTATTTACAAACATGTAAGTGTAACAAAATTTATGTAAGAAATGAATTTTTGTGATTAAAAATAAACTACAACTAAGCCAAAATGTTTTTCTAGTCTACATTTTTAAAATCAATGGCAAAAAATATTTCCTACTCTAGGAAAAACATGTATTTTTAAAGGTAAACAAAAAATTTCAAATTTATTTCATCACTGAATTCATTTTTTACAAAATTAAAAGAAAACAGAAGCTAGAAGTAAAAGATAAAAATATAACAATATTATTATTGTTCATGATTAAATAACATTCTCTTGTGTATGATAATATAAATTGTATGTACATAGATAAAATGTGTAATGTGTATATTTGTGCACGAGTTTTAATGATGAACGCACAAATATGATACGCAAATCTGGCAGTCAACAGTATCAGCAGGCGCATGTTCCGGGGCTAGAGAAAAAACGGCAGGCTAAACAGTGTACATAATATCTTAATATAGTAATATAAATATAAGTCCACTAAAATAGATTGAAAAAGAAAAGAGAACAAAGACGATAGACATATGCTAGTAGTCGCAGAAGACATAGATACAGAGATAAAGATGACGGTATAGTTCCAAGACACATCCATATTTATATATAGGCAGGCAAATGTATGTGTATCATAATGTCATGTATAGGTACACAAGTTTGTACAAAGAATTTTAAATCTAACGTCACAACGTCATGCCATGTGTATATGTGTGTTTCTGCTGGGGTAGTAACCAAGGTGCTCCGGCTTTCCAAACGTCGAAGAAACAGACAGAGAGAGAAAGACAGAAAGACTATATAGGATAGATAAAGGCGTGTATGTATGTGTACAATACGAAATGATAGTTGGGATAAGCGTGCAGACACGTTCCTCATCACAGTTAACTCAGGGGCTCGCGTCTCTAACTAGTGTAATTAACTAGGGGATTCGTTCACTAGCAGCTAACTGGTACAAGACTTAATAAAGTCAAAAGGTACACGATTGGGGTGTATGCAATGAATTTTCTAACAGACAGACTTCGCGCTCGATTATATTTTTTCTTTTCTGATAGCCGCATGTGATTGCGATTTTTATGGCTCGCCGTGATATAGTCAAGGCGTGGCGCCCTGATACGGCATCATTTTTTTTCGCCTCCTTTTCTGCGCGCGACGCTGCTTTTAGCGTCGCTGAGAGGCTTTTGCGAAAATTAAAACCACTTTTCTAGAAAGGCTTACGTTTCTACCTGGAATTTTTTTTTTCAACCAGGAATTTCTTTCGGTAAATAATGTAGATAGCTGGCGAGCTTTTATATATCAAACTGTAACTAACTTCTTGAAATATATATTACTGTAAAAGGAATTACGTACGTATGGTTGACAATACGATGCTCGCTTCAGATCTCGGTACTAAAATCACTCGAGTAGTCTAAAGCCGACTATTGTCTAAAAGCTAAGGCTATTAAATCTATACGATTTTGCACTCACAAGGGTCTATTCTCTATGGCTTATATGTACTTAAAAGCAATTTACTATGACCAATGATGCTTGCAGATTGTAAGGGTTTGTTACTCGCGACTAATGCAGTTCGCAACGTACAAATTTTTTACGCGTTGAAAAAGATGAGAAAAAAATGCACCATGATTTTGGTCAAAAATTTTGATACTATAAAAGACTATTAATAATGTACGACTATCAATTTTGAGGTACAGAAAAAATTCATTCATTGAGACATTTGATGGAAAAAAGTACATAGACAATATAAATCATATAGGCTATAAACTCTTTTTCCATCCAGTGCTTCAATTGTTTTTATTATATTTTTATTATTCAGTAAAATGTAAGCAGTAAAATTACATATGATATGTACGTTGGGTAAAATATTTGTAAAGAAGGTTTGTAATAATATAAAGTTGAAGTGGTAGTATAGAAAGATTCGTATTATATGGAAAAATAACATCTTTTTTTATCTATTATCGATTCTTTTCCTATATTTAAATTTAAGATCTTTTAATACTTTTTATATTCTTTATTTTTGTTTCCCTTTTTAAAAAATTTAAAAATACATACTTATCAATCATTTTATTGACAAAATTTGTAATTTATTTATATAAATCAAATAATCGTATTCAAAAGTAAAGATAACATCGAGATAGATTTTAAAAATAAGATACATAAGTAAGTTCCTAAAAATACTAGATTCATGTCAAACCTCAATTATATTAAAGCCTTGATTAAACGAAGCGCTTTAGCCTGAAAGTGGATTATATGTGCACACCGCAGCGCAACATATACGCGGTTCTCGTATATCAGGGTTAATATTGTTAATAATAATATTAAGTTTTTAGTCCTGACAACCTCTGCATATAACATTTTAATGCTCTTTAAAGAAAAGCTTTATTTTAAAAATTTCAAGAGGATAATAAATAGTAAATTTTTAATGAATTGTTCTCTTTATCACTAAATTGACTTCCAAATAAATAATTCAGTGATAATCTGTTCTAGCTGTTTGATAAATGAAGAAAAATAATACCTTAAGAGTAATGTACATTTTCCCAAAAGCTATAATTCTTCTCTTAAAGTGCTAATTTATAATGGCACTATTTCAGTTATATTTACATATAAACTAGGGATAGAAACAAACATACTTGTGTTAGCTTCGGCCGTAAAGCCAGCGTACCTAAGCCGGCCACACCTGAAATACGATAAAGCCACTCGTGGCCGACCACCCCTTAGTAGTTGACCTCTTTAATCTGTTTTAACTTGAGAAAAATAAGTATCTTAAGTGAGCACTAAATATATGCAATTTAAGAAGATAAAGAAGCGTTTGTTGTAAATCACTTTAATTCTTATTGTATATTTAATTTAAGCTATGCTTATGTATTATGAATATGTTACGTAAAGAAGTACGTTTAGAGAAGATAATATTGTAACAAAAAGAAATCATTCATAAATTAAATAAAAGACAACCTTATATTGAAGTATTTATTATATACACTAGGTAAGAAATAAGTATGTATACAAGTATGTATAATTTATAAGTTCCTACATAATTTCAGCTTTCAAAATTTTAATACTTTTTATATACTCTTCTTTAACTCACTATTTTTCATTCATCAAATTTGTCTTCAAATTTTGTATCCTTCATATCACGCACTTCCTAATATCATTAATTAATAAAATTTTACACAGTTACGTAGTGTGAATGACAACACAATATCCGTTGCGTTTGCAAATATCCTTACGTAGAGGGGTGGGTGTGAAATCTAATTAAAGTATTATTAAAATATAAAAGTACAAATTTGTTTTAAACTTGTTTTTCCCTAAATATAAAAGATCTACTTAAAACAAAAAATAATTTCTTTGTCAAAATAATTACTTTAAAAACTTTTTCTTCATGTACGACAGCGAAAAAAAACAAAAAAGTGCACATTTTGTATGATTTTACAAAACTAATTGTATAAAGTATATTTACAGTAGTGCGAGCGGTTTGCTCTTTTTGTAGTGATATATGAATTAAAAAATGTTTAAAGAAATTATTTAGCAAAGAAATTATTTTTTAATTTTTTGTACGACTATAAAAGAAATGAGTTTCTAAAATTTTCTTTTATTATTTTTGTATTCTTGTCATTACATGCTTTGATAATTTATTCGTAAAAACATATGACTTTTCATTCGTTTTTGATGTACAAAAAAGGGTCTTTCTCATGTATGTACACTCGGTCACAATTCTATTTAAGCAATGTTAATTTGAATTATTAAATTTTTGTTGGGTTAAGGTTATGAAAAACACTCTCTCTCTCTCTCTCTCTCTCTCTCTCTCTCTCTCTCTCTCTCTCTCTCTCTCTCTCTCTCTCTCTCTCTCTCTCTCTCTCTCTCTCTCTCTCTCTCTCTCCCTCTCTCACGGAGAAACAAGCCATGACTAACCTTACTTCAATAGAAATTCAAAAATTTAAATGAACATTCCGACAGATGGAATTGTGACCGAGTGTACATGTTGAAAAAAAAAGAATAAGGAACGACATATTGGCAATTTTAACATATATATGTAAAAAAATTGTATATGCGCCACGGGAGATGAAAAAGAATGCCTCAAATCGTATGTTTTGTTAAAATATTTTTATAAATAAATTTTGGAAAGTTTAAAACAAATAAGGAAAGCATAAGAAATTGACAAGTTTTCGTAAAAATAAATTAAGTATATTTTCTCAATACCTCAAAATAAATAATCTGTACGTAATTAAATTCTGAATAAAAATAACTAATAAAAAATATTAAGAAAAAATAAATCGAGCATCGTCAAAATCTGTCTTCAACAGCACTCTGTAAATTTTTGAAGTTACATTACAATCCGAAAGAGAGAATTTTTACTTGGATTACTTTCATAGTAAAAATAATTTACACCTTGTGAAAGTGATTTTTTATAAGAAAAGTTTATTAACAATTTTGTTTGTAATTTAATTATTGTATTAATATCGTTGATGAAATTAAAAGATTTTTGGTTATGTATAAAAACATTAAGTAATTAATATATAATAAAATATGCAACAAAGCATGTAAAGAATGTTATAAATTTTATTTTAAAAAACTGTGTAGAAAATTTTTA
>JAPYZA010005488.1:0-12116 GCA_030522685.1 Eupelmus azureus
ACATTGTCCCGGAACATCGCAAATGACCACAGGACAAAGTCACGTCACATTCACATGCACAGGGTATACATGTGGAAAGGGCCTAATATCGAGGGTCGCATTTTGGACTTTTCGCTACTGAGGATTGTAGAAAGGGCTAAAATTAGAAACCGCGGAATACGCCCTTTATATTAACTACTTGCCAGCAACAAGATTTTTAAAGAGTAATTAAAGACGCGCCCTGATAAATTCATCATTGAATATAAAAATTAAAAGATGACTAACCTACTACTCTGTGAACTCTTTATAAATCATTCTAAGTGTTTCAGTATCAAGTTCAGTATTGGCTCTATGCGTAACTTTCCGAAGCAAAATGCTTAAGATAAGGTGGCAAAACTCGGAACTTCGGAGAATTTCGGAATGCACGCGTAAAACCACTGGCGCCGCGCACCGAGCGAATAATGGAAATTTGCCTGATTGTAACTTAAACAGGCAAAAGTAGGGGGCTTGCTATGAATCCGGCATTACAGTGTTGAGCACTGTGCTGACATTTTATAAAAACAGCTGACAAGCACGAGTGTAGACACCCCCAGGAGCCGCAGTTAGCCAGCTATCATGGCCGCTCCCTGGGCAAAAGGCCTGTCAAGTCTGACAATCGCGCGGTTAAGTTCATAGTTTATTAAAATCTTCAAGCAATTTTTCCAAAAACAAAATCACGTTTTTTATAAAATTTAACTTTTATTGCTTCCTTTTTTGTACATTCGAATGCTTGTCGTATTTCCTTAAACCGCGTCTTATGTAGGAGTCAATTTTCAATTGGTGTCGAGAATTAAAATTAGTCTTGAGAATATATTTGTAAAAGTATTTTACATTTAGACTAGTAAATGCACCTAGACGTAAAACAATGATGCCTATAAAGGACAACCAGGATGTCGCATGCTTTCTGGTCACCAAACACTCGTGGAAAGGAAAGTAAGTTAGCTTTATTACCAATCTATTATACTTTCATTACTGAACATTATAGATAGTAACTCAATTCTTCTTCAATTTTTACAGGTATAAACGTATTTTTTCAATAGGATCAATGGGTATAACAACATATAATCCAAGTACTTTAGAAGTTACTAATAAGTGGGAATATGCTGATTTTATTAGTGTACAACCTACTAATAAAAATCAAGTTGGTTCTCATGAATTTAGTATTACCATGCGTAAAGAAAGGAAAATTGAGACTATGAAATTTAGTTCAGAATGCAGGTCTCATTTACTCACTGAAGCTCTTAGATACAGAAACCAATTTGCAGAAAAACCAAAGGAAATTTTGGTACTATAAGAATTTACCTACATTTGTTATTGCTATTTTTTAATTAAATTTAAAAGAATGATGATATGTTAAATTTAAAAATCTTTTATAAGAAAAAATCAATAATAACTTTTTTTTATTAATTAAAATGATTGAAAGGTTAAAAAATAATTTTTATTTATTGAGAAATATTTTTTGCAGAGATTTCCAGCTTATAAACACCATTGGTCTGACACACGATTACCAGTTGTTTTAGAAGTTACTCCGTACAGTCTTGATCAACTAGATCCAGCTACAAATATGGTGCTAGCTAGTTATTGTTACAAAGATTTTGAAGGTCTTGTAACTGTAAAAGATTATACAAATGGATTTGTAGTAGTATGTGGTGGTTTTGGTCGATTACATTTATTTGCTTCACAATACATAGATGAAATAAAAAAGAAATTGGTAGAATCAGCAATGAATAATTTAGGTATAACCATAAGAGTACCAAAAGAATCTATAAAACTTGACGACTTTATTGCTCAACGTCTTGGAAAGTTCAGTAGTGATGAGCATGTTACCAGTGTATCTGAATTTACTGTACATAAAAATTCATCAAGACACTCAGAACCACAGCGTAGAACACTTTGTCTTTCAGATACCTGCTTATTAGAAAGAGATCCACAAACATATAATGTTTGCACTTTAAGGCCCTTGTCTGACATTTTTGCTTTAATTCGTGATAACCAAAATCCACAGTTATTCACTATTCAATACATTAATGGAGAAACACGTAGTTACATAGCAACAGACAGAGATTCACTATTGGCTTCATTATTAGACGGTGTTCGAGCATCTGGCAATAGGGATGTTCATATAAAAATGTATCCTATTGCTCGTGGTAAAAGATTAGGACCTCTATGTTTGCCAGTTGATGAAGAGGTTGAAATATCGCATGTGAAATTTCTTCAGCAGTCACCTGGTGGGCGCTCTTTTGCTGAAATTTTAGAACGGTTCAATGCAAACATTCCATATAGTGGCCTTTTATACTCCATTACACAAGATGTAAGTTTTAACTATTTTCTTTACAGTTATGACATTAAAAATTTTCCTCACATAAAATTAAAACTATTTAATAATAAAAAAAGAAAACAAAAAAGTAGTAATTATAATGATAAAATATCTAAAATTTTAAAAAATATTTTATTTTAATCTTTAACTATGCCCTGATGTTTCTTAATAAAAGTATATACTTAAAGTATATACTTTGTATCATCGAAATTAACAGTACAATTTATAAAGTATGTAGAAGTAGTTTAATTGTACTGGTTAGTAGAAATACCTTTAATATTCTTTTAAAAATATCTTGAAAAAATTTTATCAAAAAAAAAAAAAAAAATTATAATTATCAGGTATTGATTCATTATTTTTATATAAGATTTTATAAATATAAAAATCTACATAAAACAAATTATAACTTTTGAATAAAGAAAAACTATTATATATGAGACACGGAGTGGTACAAAGTAAAGATAACACTATGATTTCAGGAAATATAATACTTGATAAACATCCATTATCAGGTTGGAAACAAGTACATTCTAAAAATGCTGAACTATATATATTTTTTTAGCTTTGGTTAAGCATTCACTTTATGAATTTAACTTTACATTTATAAATAAAACGTATAATTTTTATTTACAAAAAAAAAATAGTTAATTTCAAATTATAGAAATATTGTAAAACAAACAAATTAAAGAACTATTCAAATTTATATATTTGTTTACGAAATTTTGACAGACAAAATGATGCTCTGCTTAACTAAAATTAATTTAGATGATTTCAATAAGATCAATGGAATTTGACATAGTATAGCAGATTATCAGAATAATACAAATTAACATAGAACTGTTTGATTATTTGATTGAAATAAATATATTATTAATTGTTATATGAAAAAACAACTTCGTAATAATCATTAATTATCTGTAAGAGAAAAAAAGTATAGAGACTTCTTATTTAGATAATAGTACATTTCAATACTAGAAAGTTATTTCAGCCTAGCGGGGACATTTACGTCCGAGCGAAAAGACCACACGAGATTGAAGTCACATTCTCACTCACGTATCGAACCTCACTTTGCGCACTGAGTATGAAAAAGTTTTTTTTATGAAAATATGATATGTTGATATAAACTCTGTTGAAACAGGCAAAAATTAATAAGAAAATTAAAAGAAATTCTTCATTAAAAGGTCAAAAGAGTTATTTAAAAAACCACTATAGAAACTGAAATAGAATTATCCAAGAGATCATTATTATTATTATTTAGTAATTATATTAAAAATTATAAATATAGACAATGTTAATGACAGTGACAAATTTATCCGATTTATTCTATAAAATTAAAATAATTATCGGATTATTAATTTATTTCAAATCTAAGGTTTTTCCCTGAGTTAACGCACTAATCAGGAGAGGCTACGAGATTCGGGTCACAGATATTAATGAAACTTTGGGAAATGTTTTTCGATACCAAAAAATGAACAAAGCCGCAGCTGTACAGTCTAACGCTTCGGAATATTCGAGATATGGATACTTGTAGTCTTATTTTAAACAAAATATGAAAAATGAGCTTCTACTTAAAATGTGAACCGTTAAGTCTAGGCCAATCCTTCCTAAATTTCCAATAAACAACGTAAAACTAGGGAAAGCAAACTTTAATTCGCCGTTTTCAGAATAAAGAAAGAATAATTAGGACCAAAGTTATGCTTGTTTAAAATTGAGCAACAAAAATACACTGATTAATTATAAAATTCCACATATCAAATTTTAAATGATTTTAGGTACACTTTTGTCGAAAAGTTGCTTTACGCGGATAATTTAATAAAAAAATGTAGTTTAGTTTTGAGTAAAAATAATATAAATATTTAATTGTGTTATCAATCAAGTTGTCAATCTTTTAATTAAATTGCTGACGTTTCCATGGATTTTTGACCATCTTCTTCAGGGTTCAAAATGAAAGTAAAAATTAAAACATCAAAAAGGTTTGATGACTAGAAAGATATCACAATTTTAACATATCCACAGCAAACAAAGTTTTTACGTTTGCTGTGGATATCTTCAAATGCGATATCTTCTTAGTCATAAATAACAACTTTTTTAATGTTTCAATTTTCTACTTTCATTTCAAGTCCTGAAAAGGACTATTAAAAATACATCGAAACGTTGATGATTTAATAAAGAAATTGAGAACTTGGTTCGTTGAAGATCGTTTATTTTCGACATTATTAAAAATAATTTAATTTTTTATAAATTAAAAATTTAAATGTACATCATGTAAATGTTTACAGGGACTTTTTACGGAAAACAAAGATAAAATTATCCTTGGAGCATTAAATGCTGTAGTGACCAAGGATTTAGAAATGGATAATGAAATTGAAGCGCAGTTTCATGCTTTAAGAAGATTGGTTGCTAGCAAAGTTGGTTTTACAGCTTTTACTAATTTACCAGGTTTTCGTGAAGCCATTGGCAATAAAGTTGTAAAAGCATTAAAAAGACAAAATAGCGGCGTTACACAGGCTGCTATTGATTGTATATGTGCTCTTATGCAACCAATGCACGACGACTGTGATCTGAGGCAAGAGCAATTAAATAAAAGCAGTCTTCTGAGTAGTAATAAATTTTTAGAGAGTCTATTGGAAATGTGGATGAACCATGTTGTAAGTGAACTGTTTATTAAATTTTAAATGATTGTAAATAATATGTAACCTTCTAGAATAAAAACGTTTGATTAATCTTCGTAATCTTGTAGAATCATGGTACAGGAGCATTAGTAGTGTCTGCAATGCTTGATCTTTTAACGTTTGCATTGTGTGTCCCGTATAGCGAGACAACCGATGGCAAACACTTCGATAACTTGTTAGAAATGGTAGCGGCAAGAGGAAGATCTCTTTTCAAATTATTTCAACATCCATCTCTAGCTATCGTTAAAGGAGCTGGTTTAATTATGAGAGCTATCATCGAAGAAGGTGCGCAGGAAGTATCAGCTAAAATGCAAGAGCTGGCTCTTGCCGAAGGTGCTTTACCTAGACATCTTCTGAACAGTTTGTTCACCACTGGCACCGATGGTAGACTACTAACGCATAGACAGTTATGCCGTCATCTTGTAGGTCTTTGGGTCACAGGTCATCCAACAGCGATGGGTTTATTAAAACGAATTATGGTTCGTATATTTTGCTATTTAAATACCGAATACGTTTACTAGTATTTTTCCGTAGCTGTAATTGAACAATTACTAACAGTGATGCGTTTTAAGTGTTAATTCATTTTAAGAAGTATTTTCTTCATTTTCAACTTTGAAAAAAGTTTTTACTATCAAAACGAAAATGATTTTTTCAAATTATTTTTTATTTTGCAAGCTTTTCCCCCTTTAAGAAAACATTGGAGTAAAGTATTTTTTATCGATAGTATGTTCTATTCACCAAATACCCTATGTCAGCATCTATTAGCCATACTTTCTACTTCGATATTTAATTAGTCGTGAATTCTTTATCGCGGAAAATGTATGTACCCATTTACCTATGCTTAAAGATATTATGCCCTATAATGAGTTACAATGAGTTTCTAAAACATCCTTAAACTGATATTAAAAAAAAATATTGAAGTTTTGATATCTTTTTAATAGCCTATTGGATTATTAAACTATTTGGACTCGGACGAGACAGTTCCAGAATCATTTTTAGAAAAGGAAAGACTGGATCATCGCGATAATTTAAAAATTGCTATAGATCACGCCGCAAAGAACAAAAAGAGTCCTCAGTGGATAGCAATCGAAAGGCAAATGAGAGTAGTAGAGAAACATTTGGAAAATGCTCTAGAACATTGGGGTGCGAGAGTCGGCATTGAACGAAGAGAAAAAATAAAAGAACGACCAATTGTACTTAGGAAACGTAGAGAAAGAGTAAAATCCGAAGCAAACTGGAAATTATTTTATTACAAATTTAGTCAAGACCATGCTCTTCCTAATTTAATTTGGAATCATAAAACGAGGGAGGAATTACGAACAGCCTTAGAAAATGAGATCCGGGCATTTTCTTCCGACAAAGATTTGTCTGGTGGTACTTTGATTGCATGGAACCATCGCGAATTCGAAGTACAATACCAATGTTTATCAGATGAAGTCAAAATAGGTGATTACTACCTGAGATTGTTGCTAGAAAAAGACTCACCGGACAGTCCTATAAGAAAATCGTAAGTAATCTATAAAAATACTATTTATAGTTAGTACTCATTTCCTTGGATATTTAATAAAATATAAATATTTATACCACTCATAATTTCAGGTACGAATTTTTTAATGATTTATATCATCGATTTTTATTAACAACAAAAGTAGACATGAAGTGCCTTTGTTTACAAGCCATGACCATTGTGTATGGAAGATACTATGAAGATATCGGACCTTTTTCTGATACAAAATACATTGTAGGAATGTTGGAGCGATGCATTGATAGGACAGAGCGCGATCGTCTTGTCATGTTTATTGAAAAGCTCATATTACATCGCAGAAATGTTAAAGATATTATGGATCAAAATGGAGTGAGGACTTTAGTAGATTTATTAACTTTAGCACACCTGCACACGACTCGAGCAGTAGTCCCCGCTCAAACTAATGTTATAGAAGCTGGTCCTAACCAAGGAATTGTGTTGGAAAAGGAATGGTATTACAATGATGGAGATAAGCGAAAAGGACCTATAAGCGTCAAAGATTTGCAAGATTTATATGTATCTAACCATATATCACATAAAACGAAAGTATGGGCTCAAGGTTTAGATAGTTGGCGAATATTATCTCAAGTGCCCCAATTAAAATGGACACTTGTAGCTAAGGGAAGTCCAGTAATAAACGAGAGCGAACTAGCAACGCTAATTTTAAATATTTTAATAAAAATGTGCGAATATTTTCCAAGTAGAGACTCTGATAACGCAGTGATACGACCTTTACCACGAGTAAAGCGACTTCTTTCAGATCTACAATGTTTGCCACATATTGTTCAATTGTTACTCACTTTTGATCCAGTTTTAGTTGAGCGAGTTGCTACTTTATTGTGTGAAATAATGAGAGATAATCCAGAGATTTCAAAAGTATATTTAACTGGCGTTTTCTACTTTATACTTATGTATACCGGATCAAATGTTTTGCCAGTTGCGAGATTCCTTCAATTAACTCATACAAAACAAGCATTTAGAGGCGACGATGTAAGTCACTTTTTCTTTCCCGCTTTTACTTATAAGTTTTGAATAGTTTTAATAAAAAATTTTGTTATTTTCTTTAGAACATATCCGTAGACATTATGCAAAAAAGCATTCTTGGCCAACTCTTGCCAGATGCCATGATTAGTTATTTAGAGAACCATGGCGCTGAAAAATTTGCACAAATTTTCCTAGGAGATTTTGATACACCAGAAGCTATCTGGAATGCTGAAATGCGCAGAATGCTCATTGAAAAAGTTGCTGCTCATATCGCAGACTTTTCACCAAAATTAAGAAGCCATACGATGGCTAGGTATCAATATATACCTATTCCTGCTGTGCGATATCCGCAATTAGAAAAAGAATTATTCTGTCAAATATTTTACTTGCGGCATCTTTGTGATACAGTTAAATTTCCTCAGTGGCCTATTCCAGAGCCAGTGAGTGTAGTTTACTCTTACATTATAGACAATGGAATTATAATTTGTTTTACATTAAATTGTATTTAATTTTACTATTTGTAATTGATTTAGGTCAAATTACTGAAAGACGTTTTAGAAGCATGGAAAAAAGAAGTCGAAAAAAAACCACCCATTATGACAGTTGATGAAGCTTACAAGGTTTTAGGATTACAGAGTGGTCAACATCATGATGAAGCAATAGTCAGAAAATCGTATTACAAATTAGCTCAAATGTATCATCCTGATAAAAATCCTCAAGGCAGAGTAAGTTTCTTACCTTAAATTTTTTTTTATTGTGTTAATTAAAGTTTAAAAATAATCAGAAAAAACACTATTTCCATGTACATAAACTACGGCTAGAAAATAGATAGTTAACATAAAAATGGCTTTGAAATATCGTTAATTTTTTTTTAAATTAAAATAAAACGCTTGTTATAATCATTATAAATTTTTTTTAGTAAAAATAATGAATATAAATAATGTAGACAGTCACATGTGGCCGGCGATATTATTAGCCATTTTCTAGGTTGTTAAGCTTATAAGCATATCTTTACCAATAAGTAACTAATGAAATGAACTAGTTACAATGAAATATTTTTTCTGTAATAAAAATTGGATGAAAATATATTTTATATTAATAAATGAAAGTTTTTTATTAATATAATTTTTTTAGGACAAGTTTGAAGCTGTGAATCAAGCTTATGAATTTCTATGCAGTAGAACTTGTTGGTCAGGTGATGGACCAAACCCAGATAATATTGTTTTGATTCTTAAAACGCAGAGCATTCTTTTCCATAGATATAGAGAAGAGCTCTCACCTTATAAATATGCAGGATATCCTCAATTAATAAAAACAATAAAATTAGAAACAGATGATGAGCGTTTATTTTCAAAGTCAGCTCCTCTTCTTGCTGCTGCAAGTGAGTTAGCATACCATACAGTTCATTGTTCTGCCCTTAATGCTGAAGAATTGAGAAGAGAAGGTGGATTGGATGTTTTATTAGACGCTTATACAAGATGTGTATCTGTTTTGAACAAATCTAGTAAAGGTAGCGATATAGCTGTTCAAGTTTGTACACATATAACCAGATGTTTTGCTGTTGCTGGTTCATTTAGAGGTTGCAGAGACAGAATTGTTGAACTTCCTCAATTGATCAAGGACTTATGCAGAGTTTTGCATTTCAGAGTAAGTAAACTGTAATTACAAAGTATTTTAAAGTAATATTTAATACTTAATAATATATTTGTTTAATAATAATAATAATAATAATAATAATAATAATAATAATAGTAATAATAATAATAATATATTTGTTTCTAGCATTTAACGAAATTATGTTCCGTTGCAACAGAGTGTGTTTCATCACTTGCTACAGATAATGTTTTACAGATGCAACTTTTGCAATCTGGAGCTTTATGGTATTTGTTGTTATTTATGTTTAATTACGATTACACTTTAGAAGAAGGTGGTGTACAAAGAAATCAAGATGAAAATAGACAAGAAGTTGCAAATAATTTAGCGAAACAAGCTGTAATGGCTTGCGCAAGGTTGGGTGGATACATGAAAGCAGAAAATGAAACTCCATTTAATCCAGTAACAGTAGCAGCTCTAGAAAGCTTACTTACACCGTATCTATCTAGACAACTCGCTAGCGGTAAACCGGAAGATATTCTTAAAACTTTGAATTCTAATTGTTCTAATCCTTATTTAATATGGGATAATGGTACAAGAGCCGAATTAACTGAATATCTTGAAGCTAAACTTCAGGAGAAGTTAAGTGGAAATGGTAATTTTGAACATGATTTCGTTGATTTCAAATATAGTGCTCATAAAGGAGAACTCGTCATTGGAGAAATATTTGTTAAAATTTTTAATGAACAACCAAACTTCCCAATAGAGGTAAAGTACTGATTTTTTAAATAGAATATTAGTCACGTTATATGTCTTTATTTTTGCCCTCACTTTAGAGTTTACAAATTAAGCTTTTTTTTTAACTTTTACCCTTTCACGTGTTACAAAAATAGAACAAACCAGCAATAGCGTGTACAATAAGAAATTAGTTTTTGCGCTCTAGTTGAAGTATTATAAAATGTTTTTAAAAAAGAATTCATACATAAAAGTTGTAATATCTTATTTATAAGATTTTTTGTTACATGTGATACCATTCATGTCGAAAGTAATTGTACTAAACAAAGCTGCAAAATCAGTTTTATAAATTATGTTTTAATTTGATTAGTCTTAAGATTAAACATTTTAATATAAAAATGATAAGAGAGCTAAAAATTATTAAGTTCGTTAGTGCAAAACATCTGCAAAAAGAAAGAAGTTTTTTTTACTTTTATACTTAACATTAAAATAGTACTGTACATTACGCAAGTAGTTGGCAAGATGAGCCAGCTTAATTTCTTTTAAAATATATTTATGTTTATTTTTTAAACAAAAATCTTAAATTTTTTTTTAGAACCCTAAAGGATTTACAATAGATTTGTTGGATTATTTAACCAAATCTTCAGACTATATTACTTCATTAAATAATAATAAATCCTTGACTACAAAAGACAATGAAAATCTGTCTTGCATTGTCATGTCACTAGAGGCTTTAAAAAATGTCATTAAAAATAATCCTGGTGTCGAAATTCAGTGCATAGGGCATTTTAAACTACTATTTAACTTATCAAGCTGCAGTAGTTTTAAACTTGTCCAAAAAGCTGCTCTTCAAGTTATTAATAATGTCACGAAAAATCAAGAATGTGTCAATGATATTGCAGCAAACGAAGTTATACTGCATCTATTATTATGTTTAAATAGCTTGAAAGATAATCAACTTCTAATTCTGGAAACTCTTTATTCTTTAATGAGCACAACAAAAATAGTTAAAGATGCATTAAATAAAGGTAAATAAAATATTGATATGTATAATGTTCCTACATTCACAATCACTAATAAAATTTTGTATTCTGTTCACAATAGGAGCTGTAGTTTATATCCTAGACTTATTTTGTAATTCAACAAATTCACAAATTCGTGAAATGGCGGCTGAATTATTAGCTAAAATGTCTTCTGATAAATTAGCTGGCCCAAAAGTTAAACTTGATTTATCAAAGTTCTTACCTAGATTATTTAGTGAAGCTATTCGCGATGCTCCAAAACAGTGTGTCCAAATGTTTGAAACTAGACAAGAAAACCCTGAGTTGATTTGGGATGATGAAACAAAAGCTAAAGTATCAAAAATGATAGCTGAGTTGAAAGACGAGTAAGTATAAATATCGATCAAAAAAATATATATATAGTATAAAAATTCTATTAAAGTCAATTTAAGTTTGAAGTTCATTATTATTAATTGCTTATCATTACTGTTATTATTTTAATTTATTTTAGATATTATCGACTACAATGTAACAATTCTAATGCGACATTAAAACTTCCTGATAATCAGAGTAATATTGATACTGTAACTAATGAACCAGTAGTAGGTGGAGTTTATCTTAGATTATTTATATCAAGTCCAGCATGGGCTCTTAGAAAACCTAAAGAATTTTTGAATGAATTAATGGATACAACTTTAACTCTAATGTCGAAAGAGAAGACTGATGTAAGTATTACAAAATCTTATAGAAATGTTTGTTGTTTTATAAATATCACACGATATAATTTAATTATTATTAACAAATTGCGAGCCACATAAAACATACATGGGTGATTCTGCCGAAACTTGCCTATTTCAACACACTGATTGATTCGAAAAAAAATTATACCGGGCGTTTTATATATACCTGGCATCACCAACTACATTTTTTAATAGTTAAAACCGAGCAAGCAAACTAAAGCTATCGTTTAAAACTACACAATATCATAGGTCTCAAATGTCAGTTCCGTAACGTGTACTTTACACAGATTTTAATATAAACCGTCGCACTCCTTAAAAGTAAAGCATATAAAAACAAATTCCCTATAATTTAAAAACGTAAAATTTTTTTTTTTTTTTATAACATAGCTTTTGAATTTTTGGTTCTGATTTGAGATTGATTGACTTATTTTTTGAATTTTTGTTTTATTTTAATTCTTTCTTCGCTTCAATTTAGAATTTTTATTTTGTGTCTTCTTGTGCTTATTTGATTATTCTAATAATGACAGGTTC
>JAPYZA010005489.1:0-12115 GCA_030522685.1 Eupelmus azureus
AGTGGCTCTCCGACGTCAATCCTCTCAGTGACTGCAATCGGGACGAAGTCGCGCGTCTAGTGCTTTTTTATCAGCGTAAAAAGCCGGTAACGTTTTCCGTGCTATACTCCCTGTAGCGTGCGCGATCAGCAATCCCGGGTAAGGCTAGTTCGCGCAAGTCGAGCGGCGCGCGCACGCGGCGCGAAAATAATTCAAATTTGAATTAATAAATTCGCGTATCGTCACAAGGTGCATGAAAATTAACTTATAATAGCTTAAATTAAAGGTAATTTCTTCTACTTTCAAAAGATATTTTAATTTTTTAAAAATTAATTTAAATATTAAAAATAATAAACTTTTTAATTTTTAGTTTTTAAAGGTTTTGGGTCCCTTAATCACATAGAGCCCTTTGTAAGAACCATTATAAACTATTTTACTTATATATATTTTGTATTTTATTCACTTAAAATATTTTTTATTCTAGACATTATCTATTAATAATTTTGGTTAATATATATATGATAGTCTAAATGATTGTCTATATTAAAAAGTTTAATTTAAATGTAAATTCTATAATTGTTTTGTGAATTTAAATTTTTAAAAATCTTTTAAGTAAATACATTTTCTCGCTTATTTTTAAAATTTATATTCAATCAAATCATAATATCATGATTTTCAAACATGATGTGGATGACGTAAAGGTTGATTAAATTTTTTTAATTAAACTTGAATTATAAAAATTAAATGTTCCCCAATATAACAGCATAAAAATTAAAAATGGTTTGCTTACTTTTAAAATTTATGTATATCCAAATCATGTTCTTGTTGAATAAGTCCAGCTGGATTTTTAGCCTGGCTTTCCACCGAGATTTCCATATGGAATTCTTGCTAGATTGACTGGATTTCACGTGTATTTGACTGGAATCCATGCAACTTTGTAGCTGAATTTTTATACATAGAATTTCAGTTCAAAAATCCAGTGAAATCCACGTGGAATCCAACTAATTTAGCTGAAATTCCATATAGAAATGCAGGTAGAAATCTAGGCTAAAAATTGACTCTTTTGACGGAGGTGATTTTAACGAATTTATATTCGATAAATCAATGAAAAATTAGAGGAGAGGAGGACTCGAAAAAAAGGGCACGGCTTTACTCTGCTGGGAATTGAACCCAGGACCTTCCATTTTCGCGATGGATGCTCTTCTCATTAAGCGACCGATGCCTGTGCATATTTCTTTTCGAGTCATCCTCATATCGTCAACATGATGACGCGTGCATTTTTCTGCTTTCGCGCCATCCGTGAAAGTGATAATGATTATATTTAAATCTAATTAAATTTAATTAAAAATATTATTAGTATATTTATTATTATTCAGGTATAAAAAATAAAATAATAAAAAACACATCATGCCAAAAAGAGTTAATAAACATAATAGATCTGATGATGAACCTGTTCCGAAAAAAAAAAAAATGATCTTATGTTTTCATCATCTGATTTTTTGAAATCTAAACTAAAAGTTGGTGATAGATCTGCGTAAGTTAAATTAAATAAATAAATACATTAATAATATTATTATGAAAGTTTTAGATTATTCGTATTATCATACATTTACTTATTATAGATCTGTAGTAGCATACGTAGAAGGAATATATGATGAAACTTCGTTTACTAATCGGCAAACTCAAGTTGAATTCAAAATTTAAAAATTTATTCTTAATAATAATGATGGAACGAACGTATACAATGCAATATATACGATTAAAAAAATTATATAAATTTTTTAGATAAAATTTATCAAATTTTTGCATAAAATTCTTTTCCAATAATTGAACTAAATTTAATTGAATTTAAAGAATATATTTGAATAAATTACAATTTATTACAGAGAATACTATTTTCTACTATTTTATCTGTAGGATAAATTGATATTTTGAATGTTGCAAATGTTGCAAAAATTGATTTTAAAGATATTCCAAAACAAAAAGAATTTATAAATAAAAATATATTTTTATTAATACTTTTTAATCAATATTATTAATATAGGCTTATAGTCTTTATATTTTAAATGATACATTTTTATGTCAACTCTTCAGAAATATAAGAGTTTTTAAGAAATGATTACTATCAAAGAAATCAAAATAACAATTATGAATATTACTCTGCAATAACAAATGATAATTTCAAATTATAAATAGTCGTAAGTATGAAAAAAAATAAGAAATTGAATATTGAAAGAGGAACAAAATTAGAAATTGTTGGTGATTTACCAGAATTTGGTATAAATAACATATTTCAATAATGATATTTCTTAACTTTCAAAAATTAATAAAAATTTTTAAAATAGGAGTATCATTTATTTTAAAAATAAACATATAAAAATTTTAAATGATCCTAAAATGGATTTAAGTAATTTAATTCAAGGCTCTGAAATCTTTTTAACTGAGGTAATTATATACATACATGTGTGTGTATATTTAAATTTTCAAACAATGTTTTAATAAAATTTGTTTAAATTTTTTTAGAGAACTGAAGAAAAAGAGTCGGAAAATAACAAAGAATAAGCTAGTATTTTGCACATAAGTGTCTCTAATAATTATTTGTCAAGTTTTTTCGAAAAAGTGATCCATTGATTCTGTAGTGGTACTCTACAGGAGTATTTTAAGCCCAACCTGGTATAAATTGATGAGCTGGTTGGCTAGAAAACACGTGGTAAATGGGTAAAATAGTCAAAATTCAAGATTTCTTGGATTATTAGAAGACAATATAGATCACTTAAATGTGCAAAAATGATCTGTAATATGTATATAGTAAGTGCAAAAAATTAATATTAATAAAAGCTATGATATACTTTTTTAAATAGTAATAAATGTTTTATTCGTTTCCAGTGATTTCAACTCAGGCTGGCCCCCTTAATCGAATCGTTTAATTTAATCTAATCTTATGTAACCGCGGTACAAGTGAGTGGATGTCAATCCTTCAAAGGATCAAATAGTTGTGTTCTTTCCGGCCATTCGCTCTTAGCCGATTCTCGATATATCAGTTTCCTCTTCCTCTTCTCTCTTTCTTTCTCTCTCTCTCTCTCTCTTGACCATTGGCGACTGTGCTCGAGAGTACGCCCGCTCAATATATACACGTACACATGATTGTATACGTACATAATATTGTAGTAGGATATGAAAAGGTGGGAACACTACACTACAGCTAAGAGATAGCTTAGCGCGCTCAGTATTACTGTATATACTGTCGGGGCGCAGCGCGCTTGAGTGGTTATAGTAAAGCGTCCATTACTTGTCACACCTACTGAGGTCACTTCGACTGCTACACTCTCAAGCGCCGCTAACCATTAGAGAGCATTCATACCTACTAAGGTCACTCCGACTACTACACTCTCTACGTAAAGGCTCATGAAAACTGTACAGCGCGCTCGTACAAATCTTATTCATGCGAATTTTTAATGTTTAAGGAAATTATTGAAAGTATTACAATATCTATACTAATATTAACGTATAGGATTTTATAAAAATTGATCTTAATGCAAATATTAATAAGAATAATTGCTTAATAGGATTAAAATAAATTTATTAGAAGGAAAAAAAAATTATTAACGTAAATTATTCGATTTTAAAATACGTAAGATACCCCAAACATAACACCTCCGCCCTCTGCTATCAAAACAGGGCTCTTAAAGAGACGCGTTTTGTTCAAGTAATTTCTTCTCAATCTCGGAAAGTCGAATTTCTCTCGGACTTAGCATTGATCGTGTGTTTGGTGTGTTTCTTAGTATGGCTCCAGTTCGTGGTTAAGTTGTGATTGTACGCTGTGCATCGACATCTGGTCTTGTGTTTGAGTGTTGGTCATTTTTATTGTTATTATTTGTCTTTTTATGAACGAGTAGGTTGGTGATAGATCCAAAAAATGTTCCAAATAAATGGATACTCCATCGTATATGGTAAAGAGTAGATATTTATATACTATATAGTATCTAAAACAAGTTCAGACAGTTGTATTATGATGATTATCATAATTATACCTGCTGAGATTGATCCAAATTTGGCAAATCCCTGCGATACGCGGCTAATTCTGGATTCTGCAAGCTCAACGATTCTTTCTTTATCCAGCAAATTAGCAAAATTTGCGTTAGAGAGAGAGAGAGAGAGAGAGAGGGAGAGAGAGAGAGAGAGAGAGATACGTTTCTTTTAGCTTATAAGCCACAGGTTCAATCAAAGCTGGTCTTTCCATGGGAAATGTGGCATGCTGATAGAACTTATCCAAGTCGGCTTGAGTGTAGATTCCGCTCTCAAGAAAATATTCTATATCCCGATACTGCCATGTGAGGCTCGTCATTGGATTCATGAATTGGCGCTATCTTCCATTGATTTGGAAAAGTGTAGCTAGTACGATTTTGCAAGGCATAAGTGTTCCTGTGTACATAATAACATGAAATTGTGATTTTAGAAAAACTACTTGATCATTGCATATGGCTGGTAATTCAGAGAAACAGTTATTAGTAGCTCGTGGTTTGCAAGCGACAGATTGACATTGCAAAACGTACACCACTTCTCCTGCTGCTATTGCTGTGTATCCTTGTGTTTTCATAATGTTCATTGCAAAAAGATCTGGATGAGTATAAATAAGCGTTTGCGAGTTCACGATTACTTGCTGTTCTAGCTCACACTGACGCAGAATAACATCTCGGTACAAAGCCTTGAATTGATTTTCTATATGATTTTGTAAATAAGCCATTTTGGTGTTAAAGTAAGCGCTTAGCATAACATCCTTGTTTGATAAAGATTTTTTTGTTGCAAATTATTTTTCTGGGGTTGACTCCAAAATATATATCTATAAGCTAGATAAGGTTGCTCGGGTTTAACTAATTTATATCCGCATAAAATTTCTTCTTTAGTTGCTTGAAGTCCAAATCGTATTTCTTTCGTTGAATTTCCGAAATAAACAGTTGGTGAGTCAGTCGTGTTTCCAGTGACTTTTACTTCCACTCCTTCAAAATGAATAGTGTGCAGATCAAAGTTGCACTTGTTATACGACTGTACAGTACAAAAGTAAAAGTTTTCTTCTATGTCCTTATAATGGGTTCGAGCGTAGGGACATTTTGTTCCAGTGGGCATGATGATCTCGTTGGTGTCAGGGTTAACGTTTGCCTTGACCTCATCGAAAGTGATTTCGAATTTGGCTGTAACAAATACATCTGTATAATGTATGTCATTGGCAACAAAAGTTTCTCCGCTGCAGGCTCCTTTTATTCCAAGACTGCCTACTGCTGTAATAGATCGACGATTAATTATGTGAGGTAAAAGATCTTTTATTATTGCATTTCCGTATTTGAATTGATTATATTTTATCAGATGGATACATAGGTCTCTTGAGACGGGATAGATGAATTCCGTATCACCATACTGTATATGCTAGTTATGTGAGTACAATCCGCAGTATTTGATGCTTTGGTCAACCTTGATTTTACATTGTAATGCTGATGTTTCTCAATACATACTACGTTGTAAAAGCAAAATATATAAGGAAGTTTCTTGCGGCTCGGAATTAGGTAACTTGCAATCGCTTACTTCCAGCAGAGAGATAGTGGTAATATTATGCGGTGCTAAACTACACTTATTTCCAGTTAGCGTGCACGACACGCTGAGAGATGAGAGCAAGAATAGCGCTATGTTCATTAACAAAATTGTTCCTGAAAAAATATTAAATTTCGAAATACAAATGTTAGATTTATTCTTAAATATATTTACACTATTCACAATCTCCCTTAAACTAAGATTAATAAAAAGAAAAAGAAAAATTAGTCATAATGAACTATCACTATTTGCGGATAACCGTGTTTTTCTTTGTTTATTAGTGTGTGCAATTCTTGTTCCGTTTTTATAACTTATTTTCACATTGATTCCATTTTCGTAAACTTCCAGAATCTTACGCGGTCTTGAGTATTTCGGCGAGAATTTTCCCCTTTTGGGTTCTAACATGAGCATGACATTATCTCCGACTTCAAAAGTGCAAGGATTTAATTTATAATCATAATATTTTTTAGATTTTTCTTTTGCACGAATTAAGTTTTCTCGTGCTAAAGCTTTAATTTCATTTATTCTGATTGTAAGCCTGGCTACGTAATTCGCATAAGTTTCTGAAAGGCCGTCATCTATTGCTGCTTTTGCAGAAGGCACACTGGCAATTTTTGCATAAATGCATTCATACGGTGTTTGTTTGATTCCTTCATGTACGCTAGTATTGTATGAGAACGCTGCACACTCACACCATTCGTCCCATTCTCTAATCTTTGTGACGTAATTTTTCATCCATTCTTTTAATGAGTGATGTATTTGCTCAATTGATCCATTAGATTGCGGTCGGAATGCTGTAGTTATGCATGCTCGGATATTACAAAGTTTAGCAACATTTTTCATAAGTGCGATAACGAACGGTTCACCCTGATCCGTTATAATTTTGGTGCTCCGTGAACGTGAATAAAATGTTTCAAGGAAGCCTCAGCGATATCGTCTGAATTCCCGTGTTCTAAAGGCGCAATGACACAATACTTAGTTAAAAGGTCCTGCATAGTTAACATATAAACGTTATCCCTTGATGTTCTCTCTAATGGTCCTATGACATCTAGGGATATTTTATTAAAACTTGATCTTGGAGTATCGGTGAGATCCATTGGTTGTCGTACCTTTTTCATAACTAACTTATTAATTTGATATTTTTCAGATCTACTGATGACATCAGCGATTTGGTTTTTCATGTTTGGCCAAAAATAGTGTTGTCTCATTAAATAGAATAACATGTTTTTAAAACACCTTCATGTCCATTGATTAAAGACTCATGTATTTCTTTTATAAGAGTTACGCGCTCATGTGCCTCCGGGATAATAATTTAATTTCTGCAAATAATGACTTTAGTTAATTTATCTCCAAAGAATATTTTGATTATATAAACTATATCTGACGAATCATGATCGTCAAACGACTCAGTTTCTGATATTCGAATAAATATCAAATTTAATTCTGAGCATATCAGTGACAGTGATTCAATAGCGTCTCTTATAATTTTAATATCAGCCCGAATGTAAAAAATTGTCTTTAATCGGTAGCGCAATCATATAATGTCTACCACGATTGGTTACCTATCCTCTACCTAATATTGTATCTTGAACAGCTAGCAGTCAATTGTTTGCGGATAAATAATGAGCACCTGTAAACAATGGCTGATTTTTAACCGTTACAAAGTAGACAACATTATCCTTAATAGATCTTAGTGAATTTATCGTTCGAATTGTAGTATAGTAATCTAAAAAATGCATCGATTGATCTTCTTCAAACCAAGCTTTATTAAATTAATGTCAACGTTTCGGACCATTTATTAAGTCCCCTTTTCAAGACTACAATAAGAATTTTTTTAAAAAATCACAATAAATAATAACATTCAATATAAAAACTTATAAAAATACACACCAATATTTAACTAAAGATTCACATTTCGTGGAGAGTTTTAATTTTTACATTGGTACAAGCGCTGATATAACTGTAAAAAATTCGTTAAAATTATGAAAGTCGACACTGGCAAAACGTAATAATAAATTACAAGATTTAAATTTTTTTTAGATTTAACCGTATAAAAAAACACGTACTTTCTGCACAACAATGTAGTGATTTTTGGTGGTGTATAGTCAAATTATGTAAATATGTCGACCACCAGAGAAAGACTAAAGGACAAGTGAATCTAGAATGAAATTGATATCAAGTTATGTGAGAAAAAGTGGGAGAATATATCGAATAAAAAAATCGATATAAAAATGATCTGAACTTAGTCTTGCTTACGCGAGTTTAAAATTTTATACTTGCCAAGCTTGTAACAGATCGAGCGTGCGTTGTTTTTTTTTTATGTTATTGTTAGTAATTTATTATTTTTTTTTTTTTTTTTTTGAAGCACAAGGCGGATTTTTTAATTTTATTTATTTGTACCTTTTTTTTGCAACGCAAAAGCCAGGCTCGGCAGTTCACCGAAAAAGAGCTTTAATTTTTTTTCTCATAATTTTGACAGAGCATTGAAGTTTTTTATCTTTTTTTCTCTCTATTTTACAAATTATTTCAGTTTATTTTTTTTATTTTTCAAAAACAATTTAAAAATTATTTTACAATTTTGTTTTATTTATTTTAAATTTTCTTTCGGAATTTTCTTTGCTTTTCGAATCTGAAGGGAAATTTTAAATTTTTCTTTAGATTTGAAAAGGGCCATTTGTCTCCAAAATTTTTTTAATTTTGAAACATACTTCTCTGGTTTGTCATCGACTCATTTTTAGTGTTCAGTTGTAAATTTTATTAAATCAAAAGCTCCTTTTCTCGATTAAGTGTTCCAAGATACGATCCGACCAAGTACGAGGCAACGGGGGATGAGCTCCACCCGTTACAGTTATTGCTAGAAGACGAAGCAGTAACTGACAGGCTAAGCCAGACAACTGACCTAGCACTCGTACATGAATCACCGCAGAGTCCAGCCGGTATCTAAAACACTAGAACCGGCTAATGAGAAGCAAATCCCGGAAGATCGAGCAAACCGATAAAGCCAAGAAGCAGCACAAGACGGAGAAAACGCCAATCAGCAGCTAGCAACAGATAGAAGCCAGGAAGCTAGTGACACAATGATGCTCACCAGTCCGGAAGGCATAGAATTTTTCAAAGGACCTGGGAAATATGCTAGCATCATTAATCGGCCATATCAGAGACTTGACGGAGAAAGTCGAGGAAATGCAGGCCACGAACGCTCAAGAAACGAATCGACAGGACAAGAGACGGCAGTCTGACAGCGTCCGCTTCCAAGACACGCTGGGACAGAACGAAACCAGGCCAGACTAGGATAATGTGCCATCTTCGACGCCGGCGCCGCAAAGACGGGAGCCGTGGCCACAGAGGCTGCCAGGCACATAGCCTCCACGTCCAATCTGGGCGGGATGAACAAGCCTGCCAACTCCGTCCGGCTTAAGCGTATCGGCTAATTCCTCGAGCAATGGAAGCTTCAAGGATATTGGCCAAATCGTAAGGAAGTGGCAAATCCGCTTCTTCGGAGAGAGAAGCCAGAATATAGAGGTGTTCCTAGACAGGCTCGAAGAATGTCGAAAGCTAGCCAACTTGAGAGAGGAGGAAGTTCTCTCGTCTCTGCCCGAATTATTCGAGGGCACAGCAGCCACATGGTACCGAAATTCGAGGGAGAAATGGATATGTTGGCAAGAATTTCACACATCGGCCAGACGTTGCTATGGTACGAACAGAAGGTATCAGCGAGGCTTATGGCTGAAGCAATTAATCGCACACAAGGCCCAGAGGAGCCAGTGCGAGATTACATCACCTGTCTCGTGGCGATTATGCGAAATTTATCGTCACCACTTGCCATGGCCCAACAGCTAGATCTATTGCACCGCAACTTAAAGCCACAGTTGCAATCAATGGTGCGAAGAATCGAGTATGAATCGATTGAAGAACTGTTGGACCTGGCTCAGGAAGCAGAGCAAACGTTTGAAGGCGTTAGAATGTGTCATCATCCACCTGCTCCAGAGACGGCGCTTAGGCCAGAGATGGCGTACAGGCCACCGGCAGAACCGCGGGCAACAAAAAATAAAATGGCAGCTGTCGCAATTGAGTTGGGAAGCTTGAAGTCGGCGGACTTAGAGACACAAATAAAAGATGTACTCCAAAAGTATCTGGCAGAACTAACGACACAGCAAAATCTTCCAGCTAATGGAAGCCTGGCGGATGGTGAGCCATGTGCAGTTCTGGGCCACGTCATGCTACCTCTTACAATAGTAGGATTGACGAGAGAGCTGCGAGTAGCAATTTTGCCAGCACTAAATGCAGATTGTTATTTCGGCACCAATTTTATAAGAGTATTTAGAGCAGTTTTAGACCCTGACACGAATAAACTGTACTGCAAAGGTACGAAAATGAGTACAGTGTTGCAAGTAGCCGACATCGACACAGAAATGGTCGCTCAAGCTTCGATTGACTTGGTGAAAGCGACAGAACAGCAATGTGCAGAGTTGCAAGAGTTGCTCGACGAAGTTCTTCGCACACAAAAATCCGAGCTTTGAAAAAGCCAGCTAGTAGAACACGTGATAGACGTAGGTTCTACGAAGCCGATCAAGCAGCTCTATTATCTGCGGTCGGATAAAACGTAGGAAGAGATGCAGCGCCAAACGTATGAAATGTTGCATGCTGGGGTGATTGAGCCATCAACGAGTGGTTGGTCAAGTCCAGTCGTAATGGTACGCAAAGCCAACGGAGAGTTCCGTTTTTGCGTAGACTACAGAAAAGTCAATTCAGTCACCCAGCCGGACGCATACCCCTTGCCATACATGCAGGATATTTTGCGTAAATTGCAGAAGGCGCGCTACATCTCGATCATCGATTTGAAAGGTGCGTACCATCAAATTCCTTTGGCAAAGGAATCCAGGTCGATATCCGCGTTTACTGTGCCCGGCATGGACTTAATTCACTTCACGCTAATGCCATATGGGCTGGCATATGCGCCAGCTACTTTCCAACGAACGATAGACAAGATAGACAAGAACTTATGCGTATTCGTATTTGGACGATATAATTGTCGCCACTGACTCATTTGAAGAGTACAAGAAATACTTGGAGCTGGTGCTCAGAAGAATCGCAAAGGCTGGCCTAACTATAAAGAGGGAAAAATACGTATTTTGCCAACCAGAGGAAAAGTATCTCGGGGTCTTGATTAATGAAGATGGACTCAGGCCAGACCCAGAGAAGATAGCTCCGCTGGAAAATTATCCACAGCCCAAAAATATTAAGCAATTGCGTAGATTTCTTGGCATTGCATCATGGTACCGTCGGTTTATGCCAAATTTTACCACCGTGACTGAGCCGCTCACTCGTCTCACAAAGAAAAATCGAAAGTACGAGTGGCTTGAAGAGCAGCAAGCGGCCTTTGAGCGTTCTGGAGTTCGCGAGCAGGATACTAGCGCACAGTGGTCTGAAAAAGAAAAAAAGGAAAAAAATTTGCGCTTAAAAAATTGGGTGAATGAAATTTAACTTTGAAAACGAGTACTTGTTCGCAATGCACTAAGGAACAAGATAGGCTACGCGGTTTTTGCATACCAAAGTTATTTTTTATTTTATGAGCCTCCGAAAGTGAACCGAAAATCACATCATAGAGGATTGATCGAAATCAATACTTGAGAAACTGTAACTCTGGAGCATTTTTTTTTTTTTTTGTATCCTTATAAATAAGTTTGTATATACATATATGATTATACATACGTACATTTGTCAGGCGTCGCAAAGCCACCGTGGTGGCAAAAAGAATTGCACAAGCCAAGCCCGGAGCAAACGCTAAGGCAGCCAACAGAGTAAAACGCCTTAGAAGCAGACCGCGGAAAAACCAACCGTCCTAGCGGTGATGCGAACCTAACTTGAGACATTTTCTTATTTCACATGAACATCAACCCGGAGGCTTTCGAAGAAACCATGGCCCAGCTCATTCGGCTGGACCTGGGAGAAGAGGTGGAGCAGGTCGTCGTCCAGGCAGCCATGGCGTTAAAACGCCAGCGAGACGCCGAGGCTGAGGAGCTCCGTCTCGAAGCGCTCCCTCCCCTCCTCGAGGGTTACAGCCTCGAGGAGCTGGGCCCAAAAGAGGAAGAAGGTGCCGCCGCATTGCCGGCTACTTAAGCCGGGATCGCGCGCCAGGAAGAGAGACCTCTCACGACTGCCCCCGCAACGGCTGCCGACACAAACGGACGACGTGGCCCGGGACGACGGCAACCGGCATTGGGAGGCCGTGGAAAGGGTTCTCGAGCCCTCAAAGCCGTCAACATGCGGCGGCAGGAAGAGGCGTGCTTATGAGGATTTTTCTGATAGTAACTTACTTAGCGGCAGTTTACTTGTTGGCCTTATTCTGGTTTCAGCTGTCTTTAAGACTTATCGTTCTAAGCCTGCATAACGAGGGATTATTAGTCTACGAATAGGAGTGAACCCATTCTCTAAAACAAAATATCCATTCATATATATATATATATGTATATACCCATACATATATCTTCCTATATTATATAGTTATATCGAACCGTTTACGATTCAGCCCCCCCCACTCCCCCCACCCCCC
>JAPYZA010005490.1:0-12552 GCA_030522685.1 Eupelmus azureus
TAACTGAATGTTCTCGTTTTTACTTTTCTTCATAATTAATACACACTAATTAAAATGAGTTAAGTAACCTCTTTCCCCAACAACAAAACATCAAATCATAAAGCCTTCCGTCACGCTCACTTCATTCCACAAAAAACCACTCAACACACCAACTCCCGCACTCACTCACCAACCCTCGCGAAAACGCTCGCATCCTCGTAAACGTAAAACGCGCCACAAACGCCCAAACTTATCACCTCCTCGGAAAACAACGCGGCAATTAGCGGCTAAGCCGAGCCCGTCGCGGAAACGGGCCCTCCTCTCTTCGCTCTCCCCGCAGCCCTAGGCGCGCCAAAATACGAACGACCCACTTACCCAGCCACCCCCGCACGGCTCTAAGCTTCCGAGAGAGCCGCGTTCCGGGCTGTTCATCGCGCGCGAAATCATCGCGACGGCGACGATTAAAGCGATCCAGCGGCAAATTTAGAGGCGCGCGCGCAGTGATTCTAAGCTGGCTCCAGGCCGGAAAACAGCTCGAGACGGAATAATGACCAGCTAGGCACGGAGCTGGCCTGTCTGTTACTGTCTTTATGGTCGGCTGTGTGTGTGTGTGTGTTTGTATTGTGTGTGTATAGGCTTGAAGCTGTAGGCTCTCGACTTGCGAGCTCTGACCTAGCTACGTGCGCTTTCGCAGAGGGTTGGGATTTACTTGGTTATCGTGAGGAAAGGGTTGGGGGATGGTTTTTTTTCTGTTTTTTGGTTCACAATGTTTGTGAGGTGGTTGGCAGCGATTTTGGATTCTGGAATGCTGGGTATGGAGTTGTGGCATAAGCGATGAGTCTTGGAAAATGCGGTATATGTCTAAAAGATAAATAGCTTCTTTGACTACTTTGAATGTCTTTTAATGGGCGAGATAAGTAAACATCAAAGTTCTTCCTGTTTGCTGGGCGTAAAATATGGAAAGTTACATAAAAGTGCTTATTTATAGCTGCAGATAATTTACATTTTTGCTAGCTTCATATGCGTCGGTTTATAGTCTTTTAAAAGTCGAAAATTATAACGAACTGGCGTTACGCGGAAATGCACTAAAAATTTTGAATTCTACAAGTACTACTATGCAGGCAAATATTTGTAACATCAAGTCTTTGAAAAAGAAAAACAAATTTCTAACTAATAACATTTTAAATTTACATATTCGTACAGCTGCAGCTTTTTATTTATAAAAGTTTTAGATGTAAAAAAGAAAAAATAAAACAAAGAGAAAATAAATTAAAATGTTAATCTTAATTTAAATTAAAATTGTATTTTAATTTTGCAGATATGAAAATTTTAAGAGCAATTTCTTTCGTTCATTCGCTAGTTTATTTGTTTGATTAAAAAAATCATATTTTAAATACCAGACTTACACAATTTCATTTTCTTTAATTTTAGAAATTGATTAAAGTTCATGCAATAAGTTTATTTTATTAAGATAATGTAAGCTAATTCTAGGAATATTTTTCAATCTTGCGTAACTTTTTAATAAAATAAGCTGCTTCAAATTTTATTGTAAGTCAAAAGTTCTTGATTTTATCTTTAAGAACAATTTATTAAAGTCTCTCGTAAAGTTATTATAGATTTATAAAAGTCTGTCTCATGTATATATATATTACAATTTTTCTCGGCATTCATATTATTTTTATAAACGTATGTTATTAATTCAATTTTAGCATGCTATACGTAAAATTTTTTGTTATTCAACCTATATTTAAATAACAATATGTCTGAGTTTAATAATTATGGTTTCGCTTAATTATTTAAATACTTACTCTTTTCGTACAAATAGTTTAATACTGACTTATCTTAAACACCCACATGCATGTACTTACGATTCTATATTCGCCCTATTCTACCCTATTCATGTAGATGAAAAATATTCAATATATTATATGTTAAGACTACTACCTATATCTCGACTGCCGCATTATAGCACCTGTATTTAAACATTATATAAAAAGTCTAATTTACATTTAAATTAGTCCTGAAAATTGTCCTTAATCAAAAGAAAGAGCTCGATTCTTTTTCTTATTTATTATTAAAGTTTATAGTATTGCATAATAACATGCGAAGGTAAGCTTGTTATTGTATAGAACCTACATCATGTACACTAGTTGAATAAAAATAAAACATCTACAGGTCATTCATCTTTGACGCATAGCATGTGCTGCTCTATAGTACTCTCTAATATATATACATACATATTATGTAGCAATAAAAACCGCGGTACATCGTACAAATTTACGGCTTAGAAACTACGAACACGAAAATAGTCGTACCTATGTCCAGTTGATCTAGTTACTTCCTCGTACGTATCTTGATTTATTTTATTAATGGGCATAATTTTAATAAATCAAACTACTTACAATGTTTTGTCATTTATGGCTTACCTATTAGTCTATAATAATTTTTTTTAATTATTATATTCTATATTATTGAAAAATCAATTTATTTTTAAATTTAATTTTTTAACTATTGTCTTATGACATATAAGCACTGAGATGTAAAACAATGCAGTTTCGACTATTTTTGATAATATCATTTGCGATGGTTAAGTCGAATATCCATTTTATTTTTAATAACTTATAAGAAAATATAAAAGAAAATTCTTCTATCGAGTGAAAAGAAATTATTTCGTATCTTATTTTTACGAAATATAAAATTCCAGTTAAAGTCACTTTAATATCATCCGCCACACATCCAAAAATCGAGCTACTCAAAATAAAAAAAAACAACACTGAAAAACCATCAGCATAAACCAAAACACCTCCAAAATTTCATTCGAAAAAACACGTAAAAAATGCCAACCGAGAGAAACATCAACCATTACAACACAGTCATTCATGAAAAATCCGACCTCTATCAGCCTATAAAAGCCCGCTGAATGGCGGTATTAATTCCCCGAAGGATCGGTTAACTCCGTTCCTTCTCTCGGCCGTATTAATGACGCTGCGACTCTGCGGGCGTCATTAACCAAGTGCAAAGAGATATTATATGCCGGCCACGCAACGCCCACGATTCGCCACGAGAGACACGAAAAGTCGCGCGTCTAGACTCACCTTGCGCGTTCACGAGTATTCTGGCCTTCGTGCGGTCCTTCGCTGGCTAAGGCACGCGTGTAGTCTTACAGAGGCGCGGTTTTTATTTTTTTTTTTAAGTTTTGTCGGCTAAGAATATAGGTGGATTTCGTCTTTTTGAAGTTAAAAATAATAGAAGACAGTGGGTGTTTGCGTCGTTTTTGTTTTGGGTATGTAAATTATGGGAACGCGTTGAATAATATTCTTTGCTTTTTTATTTTTATATTCCTATTTTTCATTTGAATGCGATAAGCGTAATTTAGATTTCATATAAAATTATATAATAGTTCAGAGACTAAATTTGCAAGTGTAAAAGTTGATTAAATAGGAATCATATTATCAGTAAAGACTCGATAGTATTTCAATACAAGATATGTAAATAAATATAAATTATACTAAAATAACTAAGGTTACTAATATCTAATTAAACTTCCAGAAGTGTATCATTTGTATTACAATGTAGCAGTTGTATTTAGTTATTTTAATAATGATTTCCTTGAATTTACACACATTTTTTCTATTACCTCAAGACAGATATATCTATTATAGAATGTGAAGACAGAATTATTCTGAACCGAAATTAGCTTTAAGAGTAAATTAAGTTGAGAGCCGAGAAAGGTATGCTTATCATGATACATTTATTATTTTGTTAATTAATATAATGAGTACTTTCATACATTTATTATGCTTTGCATTTCAGAATAAAAATATACAAGCAATTTAGTATATTAATAAACAACATATACGAACAGAAGTAAGTCTTGATTATTACTTATTAGCATAAAAATAGCCCGTTCGATACCTTAATGAAAATTGAATTTTTATTTTCAGGTACCTGACAAATAACTGCACTTGTAAAACAATGTATTATTTTTACCCTTCAATTTTAATCCCTAAAACAAACATTCCTAATCCAATCGTTCACATTCGAAACCATCTCCAGCAACTATCCCCTCTCACCACAAAAATAAACACCCCTTAAAAAAAGCCTCCAGATAACAGCTCCGATAGTGAACCCCTCATCGGCAATATTTAGACACTCCCGCGATCGAAAAAAACATCCAGCCCGCCGAAGCAGCAATCGATCATTTTCGTCTCCTCGGGCAAAAAACTCCCGAGGCGAGAAAATCCCTTTCGTCGCGCGCTCGGCCTTTTCCAGCTCCTGGAGCGAAGCCAGCAAGTCTCGCCGATGAAAGTCCCAAAAAAGACGAGTCCAAGTGCCGTCACGCACGGAGTAAGACGGCGCCCCGCGCGCAAACGATTATTACCGGCGAGAAGACGACCTATTATAGCTGAGTGGCTGCCCAATTATTATTATTATTATTGCGTGTGTTTACTGGGCTGGGCTGTGTGAGTGTGTCGCAGCGCGGGTCTATAGTTGCATTAGACAGGCTCGGCGGTTCTTTTGTCCGGATGCGGTTAATTCGGGATCGAGCGATGCTGAATTGGGGAGGCTGAGCTTTTCTTTTGCATTCCGTTTTGGTGGTAAGGTGGATGTGTGTGTGTATGTGCGGGTGCTGGGGTTCGAGTGTCCGAGTTGGATTTATGTAGTTTCGGTTTATTCGCGGTCGCCAAAAGGTTCGTTTGGTTAATCAGTTTAGAACTTTATTAATTTTGGAAATGCGACGGAATCTATGTAATAGATTACGTTTTAGATAATAAATAGAGATGTTATGTTCTATAAATTCATTAACTAATTAAATATTAATTATTTAACTGTCTAAATAGGTAAATATAAAAAGTAATTAAAATATTTATTTAATATAAGTCTATAACCAAATGAATTTTTTATATTAAACACATAATTGTAATTAGAATATTAAAAGTGGCTTATAAGTACTAAATCTATATTAGATATACAACAGCAAAGAAGCCATAGTTTAAAAGTAATAGTTAAGTCGTTAATAATAAATATAAATATGATAATTTGTAATAAAAATTATCATTAATACCATCGTAACGACACAGACTATATATCCAACGGAAGTGTGTTAATATAAACATTACAGATCTAAAAGGGTCGCTCTTTCCATGTTTTCTTCTATTTTCTTCACTCACCGATCCATTCATCAGTCTCTTAGGATTTTTATTTCGCTTTTTCGCTTTCCGTTTTGCTCGTGCTCTCTTGCTTCACGGAATTACTTAATGAATACAAGACACTTATTTTAAGTTTGACACTCCCAGAACGACACTAAACTCGTTTGTACTTTCACGCTCAAATTAATAACATTATTTTCAGAGATCAAAAAGGCTAAATCTAAACAGACACAAGAAGTACTAAACATTTTTATCGCCTATACGTTCATCGCCTCCCAACCCGACTTTCCCAGATTTCTCCAAAAACTGTTAGTCAACATGGTGAATTTCAATCTATTTTAAATTCCATTCACATTTTCGCCTATTTACTACATTACTGTTAAAACAATAAACAACATCAAAATTTACCAAGCCAGCAAGTAGCTCCGCGCTACAGTTTTCCAAAACCACTTTTTCCTCGATACAGATTATCCATAAAAGTCGACAAACGAAAGGAACGAACCCACGACACTCGCGCTCCAGTGAGACCAATCGCGCAACTGTAACCAGCGTGCCGAGCAGCCAAGCTGGAGACTTCCATATAATCATTGGGACCGCGCTGTGTCCCTTCCATTTTTCCGCCTGCTCCTCTCACTCTTCCTCTTTTCTGGCCGTTATGGAGCGAGCCTTACCGGGTGTCTTTATGGAACGGCGCGGGAGGCCCTGAGATTATTCGAATGTGTCGTTGTGATGTCATCGGTATGGCTAATATTGTTGTGCACTTTGCGCGCGTTTGTGCGTTAATTAATAGCTTCGGGACTATTTTTTTCAATGGATCTTTTTCTAATGCAGTTTTCGCGGACAATGGAGGGAAGTAGTTGTGTAAGTGTGGATTAATTTGCGGATGGTATACGTAGAGAAGATTATGGTATGGGACAATTAAGAAGAATAATGCATTTGAGATTTCCGTTAGTTGAAATTTATGGACTTACTTATAATTTCGTATAGTAAAGTAGTTAATTTAAATTTGTATTGTTACCTATTTCATGATTATTCTACTATTCGAATATGCATTTTGAATGTCGGTGTGTATTCATTTGTTACATATACCATAATTTATTATATTATAAGTAAGATTTAATTAAATTTTATTTTTACATAAAATTTGTTAAAATAAAAAAAAAACTTTCCCAGCAAATAATTGTATTAAATTCCAGGAAAAGAATCAGTAATGCAATCGCAACAGGCCATGGGATTGTAAAAGGAAGCAATATAATGACTCATCACTTGGCTAATTGAATTTCGCTGATGAAGCGAATTAACGCATCAGAATGATTTCATTTCTAACATTTACTTTTTTATTCCCTTATCTCGTAGTTACAAACCTAACGTTAAACATTCTGTAATGCAGTTTATTAGAGCTATTTAAACTTAAATACTTTACTACATAAGAGCTTGAAGTCATTGCAGCCATAAAAGACGTTCATTCGAGTTTGAATGTCGCAGTTTAAGTCTGCGGTTTACCGCAGAGTAGGGCCAAAGGTCCTTTTTGCAATTCTGAATCGAGTAATGAACAATTTTTACTGCTAATGATGCGCAATTGAGCAACTGCAGTAAGGTCAATTACCTTCTCTTTTTATAGACTTAACAATTTTGTAAAACTTAATATTTAAGAAAATAAAAATATTTTTGTTTTCGTCTTTGAGTATAAATATTATGATTTTTTAAAAGAAATTACACGTCTGGCAACAGTTTAAAAATAAAACAAACAAAAACACATTAATATCATTTATCTATAAAAAGATATTCTGTATTAGAAAACGAAGTAGTATATTAATAGTTCTTGATAATTAGATTTAATTTTAATCGATAAGATTTTTTCTTGTTTATGTTCAGTTTCAATTATTGCAATAGAGTAAAAGTAATATTGTTCTGATAAACAAAATACGTACTTTTTCCTGACTGCACGAAAAATGTGTGTTCTGCTCTCAGAATAATTAGGAGAATTAGGAAAGATAGCTTTGTTCGGACTAGCGTAATGTAATCATTTAACAAATATAGACAAGATTATAAATGTAATAAAACAAATTCTAAGATGAATATTTTAAAATTGAACTAAAAAATAAAAGTGATAGTAAGAGCGGGTCTGACTTTAAATGACCTTTTCTACTTTAATTTATTTTATAAAATGCATATGTCGCTGCATTCTAAATTAATTCAAAAATATATTTCAGTTGGAATTTTTCATTTCGACGAACGTTAGTAGATATACAAGAAATTTTTCTACTAGAACACCGCAAAAAGCCTTATAAACATTTTATACTGAACGAAGACATCTGAGTGTTTACATAGTTATTTTAATAGAAGTTTGAAGTAACAATTAAAGCTCTTAATACTCGTGTTATTAATAGTCAATTTCAAAAGAAAAACAGTACACAAACTCTTAACCGGACCCTCAAACGACACCGACCTATAATCACCCAAAAGCTCAATCGCGCTCTTATTTTTACCCCTACCTATTCAAAAGCATTCCGAATTTTCCCGCCAATACAGCAATGCAACACCGATACTCGTAAACATCCCAAACACAGTTCAAAAGAATCCACATGCCTCTGCCGGTCGATTCTCGAACGTCGCCGCTTGTGCCGGTATTGTCGCTCTCGCGCCTCGCTCTTTTTTCCTCTCCTTTTTTTCTACGCCTTTGTTTAAAATAAGAGGCACGTTCGTACCGCGTCGCCGGGGAGAGCGCTAACCTATTTTCGCGAGAAAAACACACGGGGCAAAGATTTTTCTCAGCCGGATGCTGAACGCACGTTAATGCCGGGCGAGAGAGATGCTCAACGAAGGGGAAAATTTAACTTTCGGCGGCGTAAAATTAGCATAAACAAAACGGAAATACGTTGACGATACGACGTTTTCGGCTATTCTTAGATTAAAGCGTTGAGCCAGTCGGAAACAATCGCGTATGGGGCTTACTAGTGTTGTTTGAAGTGCGGGACGCGATTGTATAAGAGAGAGGAATGTCAACAAAGTTGGAAAAAAGTTCGCGGTGATCAAAGGTAATTAATTTTAGCTATTTGATATTGGACATTTATTTTTGAAGCTTTGTTAATTAATGATGGTAGCGGGAGCTTTGTCATTGTTATTTTTATTGGGAAGAATGATTCGACAAAATGTTGTTTCGAGTTAAAAGATAAAATGGAATAAATAACTGGAAAATAAAAAGAATAAGTAAGTAATATACGTAGATGAGTTAATATTTCACATACATACAAGGTAACTGCCGACCTTGACCGGGCCAGTAAGATTGCAAATTTTTGGATCTACCCATTAAACTGCATACAAAACGATGCCAATACTTTCACCTTCAACATATTTCAAGCTAACGAAATAGCATCAATATTGCGCCTACAAAATTCGATTTCAAAATTTAACCTTTTACTCCAGAGATTATCTGAATATTACTCCAGGACTTATCTGATAAAAATTATAACAAAGCATTAAATTGTTTAAAAATAAAAACTAAATTTGCAATATATTAAAAAATTTGCATCCAAGTTCATCATATATGCACTTGTTTGTTTGCTTTGGCTCACACTAAAATTGTAAAAATCCAACAATCCCAATAACACAAAAAAACTCCAAAAACCATCAAACCCGAAGTACGATAAACTACAAACAGTTAGTATCACAAAAAACAAACATTTTTCAAAACTTCGTTCAAAAGCTCTTACATCCAGGCGCCAGGCCGCTCTTCTGCGTAACTCTGTAAGGCTGATAAGAGCCGGGCTCAACCTTCCCGTACATCGTTCGATCCATCTTCAATCTCTATTGTCCTCCCACTCTCCCAAAACAACACAGACCACTCGCCACTTAATCTCCAGTCAAGCACCTCAAAAAAAAAAGCTCCTCTCACCAACACCACAATTATTCACTTATATCCCCAGCGCTCACAACCCCAAGCCCGAAAAACTCGCTCGCAGTCGTCAACAAAAAAGTCACTCGCGCAGACGTCAGCGCGTCCCAAGCGCGCAACATTTCGGCAGATCGTCGATCCGCATGATCGGCGCGAAAAAAGCTTTGAGACACTTTCGAGACACGGTCTCTCAGGGTAGTCAGGCTGGCGCGAGAGATAAAGAGAGTCTCTTTGGTATAGTGGGCGACGAGGAGAAGAAGAAGAAGAAGAAGCCGCTGAACTCTCCTCTCTCCTGCACGTGGTGCGCGCGCGTTGCAGGGCTTAGACAGAGAGAATACGGGCCGACTCGCTCGGACACACAGCCGAGCGAGAGAGAGCCTCTAAAAATATATTTTCGGCTATCCGACTTGTGTGCGTGTGGATGCTGGATATATAAGCGAGCGCGCAAGCAAGCACCGGCACGCGAGCTTCTCTTCTTTCTGCTTTTTTTCTCTGAGAGAGAGAGAGAGAGGCTTCCGTCTGTCTAGGCGTGAGCGAGGGGAATATTAGGTGCGGATGATGACGGGAGTTTACGGAGGCATGCTGGGTTTTTTTTTGAGAAGTGACAAGAGGAGATGCGGTGGGTGGTTTTTCTTTGAGGGAGAGGCTGTAATTATGCGATTGTTTGGTGGATTGATGAAGACGAGGGGTTGGAAACGTGTGCGAATATAATGGTGGATTGAGATGCTCGGGTCTGTTTTCTTAAGTTTTTGGTCTTGTGCAGCTGCTGAGGGTTTTGAGAGTGATGTGGTTTTCGACTGCTTAGCTACATTTGCTCAAAGAGAATGTAGTTGAGAAGTAATAATTATATGGTATTTAATAATATTAAAAAATTAAATTTAAAAAAGAATTTTATTTTTATTTAGCTCTATAATATGCAATGTCAAATGCTGATTTCAACCTTACGAATAAATTAATACTATTTATCTCATTTGCTCAGATTTGAACGAATGTGTATAAGTCCATTTGATGGATAGAATGTAAATTACACTTGACATCAAGTCAAGATCATTCTAATTGCTGTACATATTCACTAGAAGCGTTTGAGCAGAGTGTTTTCATTCCAAGAAGTGAAAAGACAAGCCGTTATTTTACTTAGCCGTTATTTTATTTTGCACTTACTCAGTAACTTTTGCTGGCTTATCATATTTTTTCTTTTTAAATATATAGGTAATACAATTTTTCAAATTCATAAAATATGCGGATCCATACATTCAAACAAACCAAAACGATAAGTTTAAATATAGTATCTATATCAATTATTATAATTATTAAATTGTTTACAACATACAATTGCAAAATATTCCAAGTTAGACTTATACAAAGTAACGTCTGCGTCTTTCACTTTCTATTTTTCCCCTAAGTCCAACATTTTTCAGCTTTTCTTTCCGGCGTCTTTTTGTCTTTCACTCTCACTCGTTTGTCTTTTACTTCCTGCTGTTACCTCCGTCTGTCTCCATTTGACTTTCTCACTGATCCTTTTTTCGCGGCTCGTGTGTGTGTGTCGTAACCCTTTTTTCTTGATTAACTACGCTCTTCCCCTCCGTTTCACTTAATTTATTTGGCGCTCTTTTCTCTTTCTCTAATTCTAGTCCTTTATGGAATTATTTTGAGATTATTCTGTTCTAAATAAAGGTATTTTAATAGTTCAGTAATCAGACAAAATTTTCATTGCGATTTTTGTTTGATTATTTTCTTAAAAGTTATTTATTTGTATCGAGAATCTTTATGTATTTAATTTCTCTTTCTCTTATCCTTATTTGCTCTCTATATGGTTGATATTCTTTTATTTGACTTTGATTGCGAAGAATTATCTAATCTTAGAGAGGCTATATAGAGATACTTCCGTTTCCTTATGGTATACGCACATCTTGACAGTTTCGAAGAAACAATTATGATGAAGTAGTTTAATTGTTAACTAAATTAAATTATTTACGCATATTCAATATCAATGGATTTAAAGTATATTCAAAATTATTTTGTGCTTAAAAAAATATAACAAAAAGATGTTTAAAATTAACATTTCTAATACAATAATTATAGCTCATCTTTTTTCAGCGGCTTTTTAAATTTAAATACAGCCGCTAATAATTTAACGCGTTATATCCTTCATCCTAAGTTATAATCTTTTTCGTCGACTGTTTGCATGGTAACCCTATTCCTTAATTAAATTCATCCCCCTTATTCAGTCTATTTGCGTCTGTTTCCGCTGCGACTCTCCGTCGACCATTTGTTTTTTTCTGTTTTCGATATAATTTTATCCGCGTCTTATTAGCTTTTACGACTTCGCGACGGTTTTTCTTGACGGGTTATCTGATCTCGTTCCTCAAAGATATGTTTTTGTTTTCCAACTTTTATTTCTACGTATCGCTTGCGCGCGCTGTTTACTTAGTAACCCTTTTTCTTAAGCGTCATCCGTCATTCTCTATTCGTTCGTAAAAATTTTTAAAGGAAATTTATGAAGCTTCAGCTCTTGTTATTTTTAATATTGTAATCATTAATAATTACCTTTGCTTTTTACTAAATTAATTTAAAAGTGTCACTAAATTAAATAAATACATATAATTATCTCTCTACATCACGTGATCTTAAACTTCTCATACACAACAATCTTTATCTAACAAGCAAAAAGATCAAAAAGAATTAGCGAAGCATAATTTCATCCTCATCATCGATCGGCATCGTGCCCAACGCGTTATTCTACTCCATCGACGCTCCGATTTCACGGCGCTTGGTCCCATCGACGCGGAATCGACACACGAATCGAGCTCCATCGAAAAATAGAACACGCAGTGTCGAACGCGCAGGGGATCGAGCGTCAGTGGTCGGCGAAGAATGCGCGAGTGAAAAGAACTGGGAAGGGAATGAGAAAGAATAACTTTCGAGGGACGCCCGGCCAATCGACTTTCGTTTCGTGAATCGTTAATTGGCGTATGGAATTGACGTCTTTTACGCTGTTCGGGCGGCCTAATTTGTCTGGAGGGTCTGTATGGGATTAGTTGGAATTTGTATAAAATTGTTTTTTGTTTGTTAATAATGTTTTTGGAGATTGTCAATTTATTCGAGCAATTGAAATTGCTAGCAATGAAAAACAATGTTGTCATGCAGGTTCTCAGGTGGTATATCTGTATCGTTTGTGATGACTGGAGCGTTGAATTTCATTTAAGACTATTAACAGTTCGAACTTCGAAGGTTTATCATTAACTCAACAGAGTAAATAATGTTGGTAAACACGTGCAGTCAAGATGATATCTTTTTTTTACAGAGTACATTTTTTATGCGCTCTATTTGCTTTTTTTAATGTATACAATGTTTTGATCGATAAATGAAAATTTTTAAGATCTATAATTCATTTTTAATCATACATAATATTAGATAATTAAAGAAACGTGTATTAAATATTTTTATACAAAACCACTTATTCAAAAGCAATTTAAAATTATTTTTAAAATGAATCGCTTTATACAGTATTTTTTATTGTTGATCAAT
>JAPYZA010005492.1:0-33738 GCA_030522685.1 Eupelmus azureus
GATGCGCGAAAATAGATAGCCGCGACTCAAATATTGGTCAGCTGCCAGCTATAGTACTCTCTTACTCTTTCTCTCTCTCTCTCTCTCTCTCTCTCTCTCTCTTAATGTCTATCTATCTAACTCTCTCACTCTCACTCTCTTCTTCAATCTTACGAGCTACTTCTGGAAATGACGTAAATGTTTCTTCTCCTGTGGCCCACCGTGGATGCATGAGGCTCCCTCCGCAAGTCCAAGAATGAAAGTGTGTGCCTGGGTCTATTTACGTGTGCCGTCGGTGCTCACAATGATGATTCTCGGGCGAGCGCATTTTCACTTGCCAGGTATTATCTCGCAAACAAGAAAGTGAAATTGCAGAGGTTTTCTTAAATTCTGAAACTAATTAAATAATCATTTCAACGCTCTCTAATATCTAGTTAAAATGAGAATAGTATGCATTACGCCAAGGAACAAAAAGTTGAGCTGTACCGCGCATATCCTACGAATGATAACAGATTAATTAGGGACAAAATGAGCAGATAAAGGTAATCGGACCGTTCAGGCAAAAGAAAATATTAAAAAGTAATCAAAATAGTGTCCTTTACTAAAATGATGAAAAAAAGCGAAGGATCGTACAAGGAATAAAGCCAACGAAGCTGGTGCGCAGCAAAGAAAAGAAGAACAAAGGTCCACGAAAATTTCTCTGCAATGCTATTGCCTTCGTAATTAGCTAATGCAACTCTTTCTCTTTCTCTTTCTTTTTGGCTCTCTCTGTCTCTGCCTCTCCAGCTATTTTCCTGTCACTGTTAATGTTCCTGGTGACTGTTGAAGCTGCACGTTTATGAAAACAAATGGTACGTGATCCACGGTATTTTTTTGTTCATTTTTCCGGCAAGTGCAGAAGCTTTCACATTTTTCGTTTGTGGCAATTGCTTTTTCTTTTACTTTCACCCAAAAACTCAGGGACGGTAATTTTTATCACAAATTGCTGCTCAATGAAAATTCGCCACTTTTTGTTCCCGCACATTCCTTATTTTCGCCAAGCTCACATGCAAGTCCTCCAAAGATAAAAAGGTACAAGAAACGAGCTTTAATGGGCAATGCTTACGACTAGTCTTTTTTACTTCCTCGTTCTTAGCTCGTTTTCTAGCCGCGTGCCTTACACTTCTTTATGCCAGTCTACGTTCGGCATTCATATTTTAAGTGTAGTTCTCTCTCCCGCCATCTCGACTTCCTTAGGTTCCTTCTAATTAGGCCGCCTGTACTTCTGGCAAAAGTGAACCCTCGCTCTAAGCGCATTGTTACCTCTTGGAAAGCGAGTTGGAGAATTCTACTCTTTGAGTTTTGGCTGATTGTTGTACGCACATATCTAACTTGAACCGAGCTTGAGCATATATATCATGAATTCGTCTTTGCGTTCGTTTCTCGCGGTTTTGATGACAAAACCGTTGTTCTAGTGTTGCGTTCTCTCCCTCTCCCTCTCTCTCTCTCTCTCTCTCTCTCTCTCACTCACTCACTCACTCTCTAGCGCGCTGAACGCAGAAGTGCTCTCTTGCGGGGACTTCTCTTCGTTACTACCGCTGTGCAAAGCCACTCGTTACGCTAGAATTGAATTCCCTCCTCGCAAAATCAGATTGAAAGATAAATATTCCGCACGAATGTGGCTGGCCGAGGGTCAGTGCAAGCTTGTTGATGCATTTGTCCGATAGTGAAAGCTGGTGGAGATGTACGAGTGTTTGAGACTTTGATCGTAATATACTCGTTCAAAATGGATGGTGCAATTTCAATTGCGCATGATTTATTGATTTTTATGATTTATGACGATGATACTTTTTTTTTTTTTTTAATGTATTTACACGTTGAACGATTTCGAAAGGTAGAATATAATGAAAAAACACGTGTTCAATATCACGGAGAGAATTTTTTGGTAAAAATTACTGAAATCGCAATAAACTTGTTGTATAACAATTTGGTACAATTTTTTCCGTAACGGCCCATAATTTTTAGGTTAGCTGCGGTCCGTCCTAGCTTTATAATGATATTTCATTAATTTTTACCGAAAAATTCCCTCTGTGTAAAAATTATGGGAAATAGGTACTTTTAAATTATGCATATTTATACATTTATTTTCATTGCTTTATTATTGCAAGGCGGACTTTTTTCTCAAAATGAATTAATCGAACAAGGACGCGTTTTAATTTTAATACGCTAACTTTGCTTATTTTTCATAAACAGAAGCCCTTATTGATTTCTTTCTTTAATAAGAAAGAAATTTAATATTAAGAATTTTTAAGAATTTTTTTTTCTTTCTTTTATATTTGAAAATACATGTATTAAAAAAGCACGACCAAAGAAACAAAAGCTCAGCGCTGAACATACTCTATTTTGTATTCGACTAGAAAGTTTAGCCGAAATCAATTCCCACGTAAAGACGTTGAATGTGCTTGTGTTCTAAACCACTTCGTGCTTAACTACATCGAGCATAGCGCGTGAACTGAGCGGCTAATGAAATGATTATGCACAGCTTAATCTCGATGAAACAATGTTGTTACCACCGCTCGTTTAAATAAACAAATTTAAAGAAACAATGACAATATATTACCCAATAGTGAGTTTTTTATTTATGGAGCTCGTCAGTTTCATAGATGCTAAATATCTTCTACGAAGTAGCATTTTTTTTTCAAATTGTGTTCGAATTGGTGTAACATTCAAAAGTGGAAATACTAATTTATTTCTTTATTGACTTAAACTACTTAAAAATATGGTTATTTATGATAAATAAATGTATTTTTCTACGCTTTAAGATTAATAAAAAATAAATTTCTGCCAATCTTTTGCTTGTAACCTAATCTTGTTCAACTTAAGTATTTTAATCTAAAAAGCAAAGCGACGACGTTACAGTGTTAAGAGCTCTCTTATCGCTCTCATCATTGAAATGCAACAATTCCGCAACATGAATTTTCCTAAACGCCTTTCTCAGCCGTATCTCTGGCGCGATTTGTCACAAACATCGCCTATACAACAATTTTACTTGGTACGACTTTTGCCGCATGACATCCTTCAAGTATATTCCCCACGCCGTCACTCAACTACCCACCACTCACCGCTTTATGCTACCCCACAGTTTCTCGAGTACGCCACTCGTTGAGTTCTCGCTTAATTAATGAGACTTGTGACACGCCATGGCACCTCACTGCGTGCGCCACTTATATCTATACATAAGCTGGTTCCTTAATGAGGGTTGACACGCGGCACGCAGAGCACCCAAGTATTCCTTCGTAAATTGCCGAATCTTGCTTCTTACTTTTTTCCCCTCGAACTACCTTGGTTAACGAAATATAGTATCTTTTAAATGGCATATCCTAATCGTTCGATTTCAGAGGAGCTACGTTGGCAGGGATATAATTAAAAGAAATCTCTTTTATAGAGTTTCAGAAGTGGAAAAGTTCTCGAGCAGACTTACTTAATAGGCCACTGTGGTAACAGTAATATCGTATTTTTCCTTTTTTTTGGTAAATTTTTCTATTATTTTAGAGCGGATAATTTTTCTTCAATCTAAACTCGAGTATTTTAATATTTTTTCGTAAAAAAATCAAATAAACAGATTATTTGTACAAATTATAAAAATACATCAAGTTCATCTTAATTTTTCAATCAAACTTTTAACTCTATTAATTAGAGTATTTATGAAATATATCAATAAATAGTATTTTTGTACAAAAATATTTACGTTCACTTAAATTATGTACAAAATAGTGTGTTTTTACGCATAAAAGCTTTGTTCATCGCATGTCCTTCGTGACGTAATGTTTTTCTTGCGCCTTTCTCCTTCATGTCCTTTCGAAACTTTTTCGAATGCAGCTCCGGCAAGAAAATTGCGTGTGCATCATTGTCAGATATCGCCGAGGCAGCTAAGAAAAACGGAAAGGCGAGTACAATGACTACCTCAAAGCACGGATGCTTCTTGGGTGGATGAGCTGCAGGTTCAAACAGCGGCAGCAAAAACAAGAAAGAAAAGGACAAAAAGTGCACAAAGGAAGATGCCACGCCGTAAGGGTGTACGTAACGAAAGAAGCAAGGAACTACATTCTTTCAGCGAAAGAATTTTGAAATATGCGAAGTTCGTTCGATCGCAAAATATTGCCTTTGACCTGTGCGCGCTGCTCATGGTGCGCATACAGGTAGGAAAGTTTTCCGCGTGGAAGAGTATACGTGCGCAGGGCTATCCGATTTCGAGTGCGCGGATGGAAAAAAGTTTCGAAGCCGCGTAGGTGCCTGCGCTCGACGGGAAATTCAACGCGACTTTCAGTCTGCTGACGCACGATTGAGCGTTTTTCGCGGGCACGCAAAGTGGGCGACTAATGGAGCGAATATAACGGCTGAAGTAGGGAAAAAGAATCGAATAATGTAATGGAGTATAAAATAATAAAGGGTGTTAAAAATTTTTTTCAAGTGATGACTACGCCAGCAGTGGATTCGATGGGTGTATAAGTCTATTATACACGCATTCGAAAATTTCAATATCTGCCGATGACGGTAAAAGCTTTTAATCAGTTAAATTAAATAATCCGATGATAGCGTGTTGAGAAGCTCTTTCGGCTTTTATCAGAATGTACCAAAATAAATCGATTGTACTCACTCTCTTCCACATATTAATAACCGGCATCATAAAAGAAATTTGCAACAATTATGTCAAAATTAATTAAATAAATAATTAGACTTACAACAAAGAATGAAAAGTAATCGCGAATCGATCGTCAAAAGTAATACATATAAAGCAATGACATAAAACAAACAGTAATAGTACAACAAGCGTGTAGACTTAGCGTACTAAACCGCAAGGCCATTGGCAAACAAAGAAAGCTTTATATCAAAGCAGCCCAGATACTGTAAATAAGCCGCGGTGTATGAGCCCGGTAAAGTGAGCTTCATTCGGCCGAAATACAAAGCGCGATAAAGACATGTGTGTTGACGACAGGGCGAGCGAGAAAGCGGAATATACCCAGAGAGAATCTCATCATAAGCCTCGCAAACGTTGCGCCGTCACGTATCCCTTTCTCTGCATGACCACTCATACTTCGTCGCATTACAGTGCCGCCGCGCACTGCTATTCGTGACTGTGTATATGTGCCTGTGAAACCTACTTTTCAGAGTATGTATACGAGGAGGAATAGAAATTCGTTTCTTGTTGAGACGGTCTTTTTTAAACTCCCAGTTTTTTAGAGCATTTTTCTCTTGTACTATTGGATTTATAGAGTGACATAAAGTTTTGGAATAACGCAAAGAAATATTAATCAAGATTTTTTGTACTAGAGCAAGCATTAATATAAAGCGAGATCAATACAAGTTTATTTCTTTCTCCGTCAAGTTAAATTACAACTCAAAGCTTTTGAAATGTTAATACAATCATGAACATTACAAACGAAGGTATATTTCTGACAAACACTTCAATTTATATAATAATTAAAAGCACAGCGGAAACGCAACAAGGTATAAATTGTTATACGTAACTGCTGCTTGTTTCGGTAAATGTTAATTACAGCCATGCACAAAGTCCTCTCTGACAGAAACACCAGTGGGACAAGTGGTGCGAGTCAGAGTGTAGTCAGACATCGGTCGAGCTGGCGGTTTACACAGCCACGCTTCGCAAGGCCTAATCGTAATGATAAACGTTCTGATTGCACGTGTTCTGGCCTGGACTTGCACTATGCCAGGACCCCGTAACTTTCGCTACTGTTTTACGTTGCTGTTTGCTTACAGTTCAATCTCGCGCCCGAAATACCTTTGGCTGGCGAGTGCTTTAGCTTTGGGGAAACTTTGTCTGATTCACTCTAAAGCGATTCCATCGCGTAGTGAGAGAAAGAGAGAGAGAGAGGGAGAGAGAGAGTGAGAGAGAGAGAGAGTACTGCATGTTCGAATCAGTTCTTGTAGTCTATTTGCTAATTGTACAATTCGTTTATTTGCTTACTCGCGCTACTTGAGTTCTCGCAAGCTTCACGTGTGCTTGCACGAAGTATATTTGCCTAGTTATTCTCAGCCTTGCAAAAGTATTCAGTTATCCAACTTGGCTGATATTATCCAAAAAAATTGGATTTGTTAAGCTAAATGTAACCGAATCTCAGTCTGGCATGTCAATAATAAGGAATTGAAATGTTAAAATATATGCTTTAAATTTTAATGCATTTTTAATGATTATTAATGAACTCAACAATATTACTTTATAAATTAAATACAGAATAACACAAATGACGTAAAATTTTAAATGTATAAATAATTCATTTATATCTTCATATTATGATAATCCACGTCATTAAAATTGTTTTTGAGTTTTAGCCAATTGTCATAAAATTACATTAATTTATTTTTTTCTCGATTCTCAAAAAATCAACGATTTTTATGAAACTTTACAAAGATGATTCTGTCAAATATTAATTCAGACAGTTTGTCACGTCGTCTTCCTCACTATCGTTCACATGGGCAAAATAATCCGCATAAGTTACCAGATTTTATCAACTCAATAACAACTACCATCGTTATCTTGCCATCCGCGTCACGAACGCGAATCTCGACCTTAGAGCCTGGGGTCAGAGCCGAGATTGCGGAGCTCGACCTCCGTTATATTGCCCACTTCGGACGGGTGAATGCTGCCGACGTTTGGCCTGCATGATTAAGGAAAGTTAAAGGAAGACGGGCAGCTCGCGATGATGCCGGCCGCATCGGGCCTATATACGCCCACTCCTGGCGTTACCCAGCCTATGAAACGGGGTTAGGCCAGCCACAATACTCCGGCAACTAAGCGAGACTGCTTTAACTTTGTAATGCAATTTTGGTGGCTTTTTGGTGTAAGCTGGGTATTAATTTCACAGTCAAATGATGAAATAGTTGAGAAGTTGGCGTTGTTTATTAAAAATAAGTTGTTTAAATACTTTTGATAGGATTAAAGTTGTTTGTAAAAAGTTTTATACGAAGTACAAACTAATTAGCATGAATAACATAAATAACGTAAATAACAAAGTCAAAATTATATAAAATTCGCGTTGATAAAGTTCAAAATTTTAAATTTATGCATGTAAGATAGCAGTGCAGAAAAATTCAAAGAAAATGAAATGAACTGTATCTACTTTATAGGAAATGCCAATAAATTCTTTTATTGTATAAAGGAATTGCAAATTTCTTTAAAAGTTTCCGATCGGTGAAGGAAGAATTCTTCGATATTGCTTTCGGTTTCGTTTTCTGGCTCTGACAGGTTTTGTTCAGCGTTTGATTATTGAAGAAAAATCAAAAAAGATATTCATCCACCATCAATTACGAGCTGGTTCGGTACGTTTGATGGTTAAAGTAGTTCATCTTCTATGTTTCAATTAAACTTTTTAATTGTTTGCGTTAATAATATTTACAGAACTTTCAAGTTTGCAAATTTAATTTAATCTAAACAAAGAAATGCTTCAACATAAACCAACTTATATCTACGACCAAAAGATGATTATTTATCTTGTTTTGTAGTCCATTTATAATTATGTCTATAAGTCTGAATTTTAAAAAAACGACAATAAACGAAGTCCTATCTATTGTGACTTAAGCAGCTAGACAAAAAATAAGCTCTAAAAGGTAAAAAGCTTCTTCAAACTTTTGCACGAGAAGATTCTTGCTGGTTTTTTCAATTTATTAATATTTTTCTGTTATTAATGAATAAATATTTTCAGGTCTTTTAGTAAAAAAAATAATTATTTAGTCTTTTTAAAGTCAAGGAAACGTATTTTGAAATAATAACTTCTTGGGACTTTCTTGACTTTGGATTTTATTCACAGTAAAATCTTTAAAAATGAAAATGAGCGCAGGACTTGGATGATACTGATTAAGCACCCGAGGAAGAACTAAACGCGAAAATTTTGAAAATTCTTAGATTATCCGATAGAAAATCACGATTTTAAATCAGCGAGGTTTGTGTCCCGGCGAAATGAGCGTGAAAAGACCACGTGAGATTTAAACCACCTTTTCGCTCATGTATTGAACCGTATTTTTTAATTAATTGACGTGCACAAAGAGAGATTTAACATAAGCTTTTTTGTTTGAGAATGCTCGAAATCGAGCTTCCCATACGGAGTGTCATTGCATATTTCATCCCAAAATATCTCGGATTTTCCTGTCAGAGCACAAATACATAGCTCATTGACAAAAGTTTGGGGTTCATAAATTTTGAATTATTTTTGATGAAGCTCGTAATTTAAACACAAATATTATGACAATTTTCTCTCACTACACTTTCAACATTTAAAAAATAATTTATCTATAGCAAATTATTAAGAATACTTATGGCAAAATATCATGATTTTCATTAATTATGGGTTTAATATATGTTAATTATGTGTCTTTATGAAAAAGCCAGCAGGTAGTCAGGTATATAATAAAAAAGAAAATATTAAATACTAAACGAAAGTATACTTATATAATACATGCACAATAATATGAAAAAATACATTAAATATTTTAATTATACAGCTATATTTATATCATACTGAAATGCAAAATTTTCTTTATTAATAAATGTTTTATTTGTAATTTTCTTAGAATATAAGCATCATAAAACGCTTTATCATTCAGCGTATCCTCATTTTATGTCTAAAACTATGCTACCTAAACTAAACAATTCCATTTTACATTCTATTAAAAACTTAAATTCTACCGAGAGTAAATATTAGTAAATAAATTACCAAAAAATTATAACTTTTATTAATTTTGTTTTAGTCCGTAACAATTATCACCGCAAAAGAGGAGCTCGAGAAAAACGAGGCTTGAGATGTACGGCATAAGAACGACATCATAATGGAATAAAGTTGTGCTGCGAGCGCGGGTTATCGATAAAGATGCGATGCGCGAGCGCAAGACTCTACCGCTACTACGAGGTGACAGCAGCGCCCCGCCGACGGCGACGCTACAAAGTCAGAAACCAATTTATCAAAGAGTCAAGGCTGGCGCGCGACGAAGAAGAAGAGACAAGGCACGCTATCTTGGCAAGTTTATTTTCTCTCTAATAACACCGAGAGAGCACCGCAAGAAGGTGTCACGAGGGCTCATTACACAAATGGCGGGACTGCTCACGTATTCGCGACTTTAAAAGCATAGTGCCATCAGGGATGGGTATACCTTTTCGAAACTCGTTCTTCGAGGCCATGTAATTTCTCGCTGTCTGCAATGTTGTTGTTACACGCGTTTTTCTGCACTGGAAAGCATCTGGGTTCGATAAAATCTGGGTTTTATTCAACACGACGAAACGAAAAAAAGAACGATGCAGAATAGTGTGGTTAAATTAGGTCGTATAAAGGCACAATGTGTTTCTCACTGCTTTATATTTTTCCTTCTTCATTTCGTTTTAGTTTGTTTTTACAATTTAAATAAATAAGCTCCGGAGAAGCGACCGGGAAGTGCCTAGGAGATGATCTTAATTAACTTTCTCATTAAACTATTTTTATCTTTTCCCGTTTTCTTATGACGCTAGGATAATTTAAGTTTTTAATTTAATTACAGATATACAGCGCATAAACTACATAGCTTAAAGAACTTTAACAATTTCATTTACTAGCAAGTAGCAATTGTTGTTAAACATTAAATAAAACCATAAAAATTTTATAAAATAAGTTTTTTAAGAATTGTTAAAAAAGTATCTAAAGCTAAGAAATTACTAAAAAAGTATCTAATCTTAACAATCTTTTTTGTGTTATAAAAGCATTCTAATTATAGAGAATCCGGAGAATGATCAGTAGATTTTTCGTACCTAAAAATTAAATTTAGTGTCGATAAATCTTTCTAATAACGTTCCTATTCTTAAGATATATGCTACTATTTAACTCCAAATATAAGTCTAAATTGCCGAACAAGCAATGGAGTCCTCGAGAATTAAAGACAGGGTGTTTCCCGATTTGGTTGAAGTCACCGGCAAATTTTCCCTTCGACTGTGATTTCGGTTTACTCCGTGAGTTCCGGGTCACGGAGTGGGCCGTCCTCCGCAGCGCCGAGGCGAAAGAGACCAACGGAAAGAGTGCGAGCAAGCGAGAAAGCGAGACGTACAAACAGAACGGGCGCCCTAGAGCACTAACCCCCGAGTCTGGCGCCGTTTCATTTCATGTGCGACTGCACACATTTTTAATTACCCACGCCTTCGTCCTTTCTGCTTTATCTGCGCGCGTCTGCGAGGAAGCCGAGACCTCGCGATGATGGACGAGGTTAAAGAGGATTAACCCCTGGGCGCGTCCGCCGCCGACAAAAATATATTCGCGAAAATTCGCATCGCGAGCAGAAAATTAACGTTTCCCGGCCTACGCGGCTTTTATTTGCGCGCGCACCTGCAAAACGCTTGACCCTCGCGCGCTGAAAACTCGTTTGCCAGCGAATATTTCTTCTTTGTCTTTCTCATTTTGTCCGATAATCTGTATTTTTTAGCGTTCCCATTTTTCAGAGGTTGCGTGATGGAGCCGCTTGTGCCTATTAATGGGAATTTGATGACGTACCTTGTTACGGTAAAATTAAACGAAGCTTTAATGTTTGTTTTGTAATGAGAGAAAGAGAGAGATGGATTTTTTCATTTTAAGGACGCTACCGCAAAGCGCTATTAATGCTTTTTCAATGCAATGTATGAATTATTCTCAGCATTTGAGCGTTGCATTTGCTGAATAAGAGGGATAAATCATGAAAGGAAAATAACGCAAAATGTATGTACCGAATGAAAACATTTTTCCATTTCAGTATTTTAAAAATAGTTATAATGTCTTTCATTGTTTTGACTTCTATTAATGTATCCGATGCAGTATATATTTTCTATGCGCACTCACCGTTGTAACGATAAAACACATAATTATGAATGTTTAACAATTTTCAAGAAACTACATTTGAATCACACATTAATATAACTATCTGATTACAAACACAATCTTAATATTTTACAAATCGAAATACTAAAGTATGACTCCAAATTTATCCGTGGCTGATAAACTGTCTCTTCAGATCATCCAACATGGCTCTATTTACCATATGCCTCTACGTCATACATATGGATGGATGTTACGCTACAACTATAAACTTAATTATAATAATCTTCTTGCGACCTGGCCCAGCTACTACAAAGTTATTGATCTCAGTAGCTATAGTAAACAAAACTTTTTCATATAGAGACTCTAAAGGCATCAACACTGACGAGCTAGCCGTTTACCTCTCTCGTTGTGATTGGTCGTTGATGGAAGCGAAAAATATCAATGCCAATATAGCACTAGGATAGCTGAGCAAAAACTTTATTGCAACCATTCTTTATTGTGCTTTTGAAAACTTTACTCTTTGTAAAGATAGGCTGTGGATTGACAATAAAAAAGCTCAACTCTATAAAAAATGTGATGCCATATTAAAACAATATTGACACTAGAGGGAAGAATTAAACAGTGCAAAATAGTCCAACAAAAAAACAATTGACCCGCGCAATACTTTTTACCACAATAAACTATTTAGAATATTAAATAATGATAACATTGACCAGAAGATTGGTGGATTAGCGGAACTACACTTTCGTCGATCATCAGAGTGCAGAGTTAGGCTCGACCAGTACTTGCATGGATGACACAGGATGACCCATGTACATTTGGCGATTATTTAGGTGATTTTACGCTCTTAACAAACCGCCTGGTAGGTAACATGACTATGTTTCCGGTGTTTAAGCCTACGAAATGAGCATGCCTACCGAGTGATGTATGAGGCTACCGTAGCAATCTTCAGAGGTCCACTCAGCAGTTCGTATCACTTGATAAATAGGAAAAGAAAAAGGTATGAACAAAAGATCACGAGTCACTTGCTTGGCCAAACAGGCTGAAGGTGGATAAACCAAAGTCATACATTCATACAATAATTATAATATCTAGAAAGAGCTACGCAATTTGGGACTATTGCTGAGAAAAAGAGGCGTTAAATGATTCACTTCAGATGATTTCAATACGCGTTTTGCTGGTGAGTCTATCTTCCTGGAAGAGCTGAGTGATGGCTGGGATGATACTGTAGCGTTTGACTTCGTAAATGGTTTGTTTTATCGGTGGAAGCCTCCAGAATAGAATGGCATACCGAAGAATGTGATCGTTTCATAGTCTGCCTTTGGTACCCATAAAGTAAGACTTTTCAATGCCTTTCAATACTGGGTGTGGAATTGGTCGCTATGGCTGTATCCGAATTGAGCTGTGGATGCATCACTTAGGTACAACACCAAGACAATGTAATTATTATTGAGCAGCATTAATTATTAAAATTCATTCATGAGATAAATGATCCAGGTTTTTTCTAATTATTCATATGAACTACAGAATGCACATGCCCTTCTCGAACACAGTTACGAACGTTGGTGTCCTATAGAACTCAAAGTTATCATAGGGGCCACATTTTGACGCGATTAATAGTAAGTTTAAACAAGTAAGTTTAAACTGTACTGTACAACTATACAGTTTATGCTTCTTCAATTTTAAAATACCAAAGACTTAACGTAAACTGTTGGTTACAGCTTTGTTGTTCTCTCACGTGGACCTTTGATTGGTAGTTCTGCTTGATGCGTCTTGAGATGTAACAATAAGATGAAGACTGCAAGTGTTGTAAATCTTCTGTGTGTCTCACATGTTCGATAGAAATTATGGCCAAGTTATGCTGTACAGGGAGAAATTGGGTTAGCGGTGAATTGATAGTAAGTGCACTTATTTTTACGCGAGCTATTTAAGTTCTCTATTAAGATTCTAATTTTTCTCGTGTTTTGTGTGTTGACTATACCATTTTATCTACTCTTACATTACCTTTTCTGTTTTTTGCTTACACATTATAAGATTTTATTTGAATTTAACTATTTGACAATTATAAGATACTAATATAATTAATGCTGAAATTAACTTTGTATAATACTAATAATAGTACATTATGCAACAAGAGAGTAAAGTCGCAAATTATCTCCGCAGAGGGGTTTGTTGCCCGAGCGGAGTGATACTATATCACTCCTTTCTCTCTCCCTCTCTCTCTCTCTCTCTCTCTCTCTCTCTCTCTCTTTCTATCGGGTTACTAAACTCAGTTAATGAACTCTATCATCGCACAGCCTGCCGATAAAGTATATTAACGTTCAGAGGCGAGAGCAAGCTGGGCACACGGCAAATAATGCGGTCTGACCAAAGGAGGAGAGGTAGTACTGCAATCCATGTGCCACTGCTGCGATTCTACTCCTCGGCTCCTCTCGCTTTCTCGACTCGCCAAATAAATCACCGAAAGTGTTTGATCAAACTGGCGTTGCGCACCCTTTGAAGCTGAGGCAGCTGGAGATTCGTAGCTGTAGGATAGTTCGCAAATCCAGGGTAAATAAAGTTCATTGCTGAGCGCGTATGCTGGGTACATACGAAAAACGGAATTTCGTTTGGAAAATACGCTGCTGTTCGAAAGTCGATGTGTGCGCGCATATTTACGTGTATATACGTCTGTATGTATGTGTGTATGTGTATGCGTATATTGCGTTTGTATGCACGCATACACGTTTTTGACTTTTCTTGTTGATATTTTTCATTTCGTATCGACTTTCCAGAAAAACAATTACTTAATTGAAAAATAATTTGCTTTTATTTTTACAGCGGAAAATAGAAATTGAAAAAATAAGCTTAAATAAATTTTATTTTTTATACTATGTACTTTTCACTATAAATGATTGCACTTGATGGTAAAATATTAGCCTCAGAAAACTGAACAATAAACAAAAAATTGACGATTTTCTATAGCTTTATTTCCTTTCAATAAGGATATATCTGCTGATTGAATGAACAAATTCTGTAAAAATTTATTACTATGTATTATATACTTTTTTGTAAGTATGTATACGAATACCATACCTTGCTTTGTTTAAACATTTAATACCTTTATTTTTGTAGTACTGGTGACTGTCAAAAGGAAGTTTAAAACATGTGGCAACTTACCTGAAACATAAAAAAAAATAACATTAAAATGGATTGATTCGTGATTTTTTAAATTAATTTAAAACATTATATTACATATTAAAAAACCAAGTTTTGACACTTACATGTGTTTTACCACATTAAAATAACTCTATCCCGAGATGAAAGTTTAAAAAGTAAAAAGGAAAAATTGAACATAGTACCAAAATTAAATTTTTTCGGCCTGTACTATCATCATGATTCTCAAAGCAGAACCACAATTTTGAACCCAAAGAAAGAGTCGGAAGTGAGACATTTTCTCTACTTTTATACAACAATTCGCAGAGGAAACGTGCATTCCAAATCAACGGCAACATTCTTAGACGTATCATGCGGAGAAAAATAGTTCCACGTGAGTTGACGCGCGCGCATATTTCTCCAGGTTACGCGTTAGAGTGCGAAATCGAGCCCGGGTGAGAGAAAGAAGAAAAAAGACATGGAGCGTACGAGACAGAGAGAAAAACTGCGCAGAGCATCGAAAACCGGAAAACGTGAAGGAAGGAAAGGAAGAGAGAGAGAGAGAGAGTGGAAGACAGAAAGAATGTCAAGAACTGAAGGAAGTGCAGAGCTCTCTTCGCGAGGTTGAAAACTAGCGAGCGTCAAGTTGCACGCCCGTTTGATCTTTCCTCTTGCGCGCGCTCTAGCAAGACCGCTCGCTCTTACCGGGCTTTTCTATTTGTATCTCTTGCTTCTTTTAAGTATTTCTTCATTTTCCTACTGCCGTTTTCGGCTCCGAGCCTTATACGAGCGTGAAGTGTATCTCTCTATTTCTCTCCTCTATCTCTCTCACACACACGCACACACACCCACCCACGCACACACACACACACACCCACGCATACACACACACATACACCCACACACATCCTCTCACTCACTCCCTTTTTGCTTCTGATTTTTACAAAAGCTTGTGAAACTTTTTTGCAGTTTTTCATTACTCACTCTTTCTAGCTTAGTAACGCTGGAGCTTAGCTGTAACACTATTTTTCGTAATTTGTACGCATACTCGTAAATGAAAATTTTACAATATTTTCAGAAAATTTTATGAAAGTAATAATTTAAGCTATATTTTTTGGATGATTGAATTCGATTTTCAAATCTGATCGTAGAGTAATTTCTTACTACTCATTTAACTTCGAAATTGTTCATTTGATTTAGCCGCTCCAATAATTTGAACATTTATTTTATAACTGGCAGGTTAAAAAAAAATTTAATAGAATTAATAATTGGAAAAGTCAGCTGCACAATGGATGCAATATGAGCTCTGGAGTAGAATAAAATAAACGCAATTTGTCGATCCTATTAAAAAATAACAAGTTAGATACCGACTAGCGCTATATGAGGCACAATTCACAATCGCTCTGTTCTGATTACATATTGTGTAAACAAACATCTGTCAATAAAACAATGAAAAGCTAGTGCACGGCAGTGGGCGCGCGTATAAAGCTATAATCCACTTCCATTATGAAACCTTCCCAGCGCTCGCTGTTTCCAATCATTTTCCATCCAGTGAGTAGCGGAATAGCAGAAACAGACAGGACGCAGTGTGTACAGGAACGGAAAATTTATCAGCTGACCCGCGATCCTGTGCCTGGCGTGTTCGCATCCGGGACCCAGCTTTTATGTCGCGGCCCTTTGTGACGTCGTCGACTTTGTCTCTCTGTACGCCTCGTATCAGTAGTTTGGCGAGCGTATCTGTTGCCTAACGCCGCTGTTTCGATAACTCCGCGTTCTGCGGTCTCCCACGCAAGTAAGAGATAAAAGCGCCCGTGGGATAATGCGCGCAGCAGGTAAGGGTGGCGGTGGCAAAAGATAAAAGCATCAGAGCAGTGCTCAGCATGGAATCGATCGGTAAAAAAACAATTACCACCGCACGAATGTATGTATGGCCGAACACGCTATTTCTTTCGATTGTCCAACGTTCTTTTAGTTTTTTTTCGCTCTTTCTCACGCGTTTCACGAGCGATCACGTCCTGTATATGCGCCAATGCGGACAATGGAATTGCTTTTCCAATTCTCGCGTAACGACGTTAGCGGGGCGCACGTCCGGCTTGCTGTCATTTTCTTAAAACGCTGGGCTGTGCGACTGAATCGATCGCTCGTGAAGCGCAAACGTGCGTCAGTGCAACCGCGGCACATCGTGGGTCGTTATTTTAATTGGATGCTTCTATTGCGAGAACGGGACTGGGTGATGCGCGCACATATTTTTTGTTCCCACTTGTTTGCAGAGTGCCAGAAGATATAACGAGTTTTGATCAATAACCGCGGTCACGTTACAGATAAGTGACGCGAGCGACGCATTAGTGCACATGCCTTTAGAGCGCTCCTATTGTTGTTTTCTTTGTTTACCGGGTTAGAGAATTTTTGGTTTTGGATTAAAAAAAAAGTTTGAAGTAAAACAATTTTTTTTATTTTTTACGGAAATTATGTAAATAATAAAAAGAAGTTACGTATTTGTAAAAATTATTTTTAATCGTTAAATACATCAAAAGTTTACTTCATTTTTTTTTATGTAGACAATAATTTTTACAATTGCTTATTAATGTAATGAATGTCTTTGAAATATACAGCAATTTTCTCTTAATCCAATAAAAATCAAAACTTGAGTGTTCCTCACTCATAAAAAAGAAAAAGTCACATGAAGATAAAATAAGTGAATAAGGTCACCTCGCACATCCTCCTTAGCTAAAAATTCTCTATATTCCCATTTTAATACAGCGATAGCAGAAGCCATTGAATTTTTTCATTTGAAATATCACGATTTCCCATTCAATCTCAAGAAAAAAATAGCATATCGAACGAATATGCTGAGTATCAAGTGTTACATTGGCGATGAAAATACATTGAGGTAGAAAATTTTCCACGAAATATCCAAGAAAATCTATATTTATAGTTTGTAATATTAATTTATAATTTAGAACAAGAATTTTTATCTGAATTTTGATTATTCTCTTAAGTAACTTTCAATTAATAATTGATTTACGAAAATCAAATAGTTAGGTAATTGATTACCGCTCATATTTTAAGGATTAAAAATTCAATTACTCTACATTCTGGAAAGAAATTCCGTAAATATCTTTTGGAATATGAATTACTATTTTCAACTGCAAAAAATTGAAGCACGAAGTACAAGTTCGATTTTCGCTCCGGACAATACACTATACCGCAGAGTTCTCCAAGCTCTCATCCGTTGTATAATTCCTAAAGACTATATAAATAATCTCCGAAATCCATTTTAAGATAAATACTTGGAATTCTTGTAGGAGTGTCACGACGCTAGTACTCGAAACCTGCCTGATTCGATTAAATAGTACAACGCAGGAAAGTTTTGTTCTCGCTGCGCACACACAGCGACTCTCTCTCGTGGTCCTCGAATGTTCGCCCGGTTTCTCTGGTAGGCGTCTTCCGGTCGCGAGCAGGAGTTAGCTGTATCCACAATTTGACTCTCAAGTATATACCCAACGCCATCCGCGTACCGACAAGTTGAATCGCAGATAGCCTTAGCTTTCGCTCGCTATCGACTTTGCGGTGAGAAGGACGAGGGAGGAGATGAATATTCACGGCGGCGCCAGCCATTATTCTCGACGTTTAGCTTGCAGCAGCTGCGCGCTAGTTGTTCTCGTCGACGCAGCTTGCCCGATGTATGCAATGGCCGCTCGATCAACGAATTCAATTACATCGAACGTGCGCCGGCTGCGGCTGAAGAAAAATCCTGTTAAATTTCATTCTACACTTGTCGAGAGGTGGGGGGCCTGTCGTTGCGTGTCAAATTCGTTTTGTATAATTGATAAGCGGCCTCACTGGAATTTCACGAGATTTTGCGGACGATAATAATCGCTGCAGCGCTTTTGGGGATATCCAACTGGTTTCGTCTCTCGCCTCTGCTCTCAGCGGATTACGCGATGTCTGATTTATTATATAATGTGACCGCATAAATTAACGCATCCGAATATTCCAAAGCGCGCGGATATCTGAAAATGGCATATCTGTATGAAATCGACATCAAACATACTTTCTATGTGAATCTTGAATAATAATGTCATCGAAGGTGCACAAGCAAGAGTCGAATTATTCGCATTATCACGTTCGCTGTATGGGAACGACCCAAAATAAAATTTTTATAGATATCGGTAATTCAGTGGAGAGAGCGTCCATCGCCAAAGCAGAAGGTTGGTTCACGGTTATTATTCCTAACCGAATAAGTATAAAACATAAAGATTTGACAAGTACAATGGATTCCCTGACCAAATAAAAAATTAATACGTAACAATTAATTTTATTGTTAGAAATTTATTGGGTATCTGATTGAATTTTGTATTTATTTTATTTTATCCAAATAATGTCGAATCGAAGTAACCTATCTGCCCTAATTTAACTTATATTATCGTCGATTATATGGAAAGTAGAAAAAATATAGAATAATAGTATTTAATCTAGTTTAAACTATACAACTTGCACTATAACAATATTATTCTGTCATTTAAACTATAAAATAATATTGTGTAAATTTTTATTACAGTAATCTAATCTAATTACCGAGTAATTTTAATTTTCTTTTAATGAGCAAATCAAGATCCTAATAAATCTTTCAATATTGGGCAACATCTGGGAAGCGTTATCGTTTCCATACAAAACCTATTACATCATATTTCAAGCCTTTGCCAATATTGGAAAATGCATTATCAATATTGGGCCAAGGATCGGATTTTAAATTTCTTCCCTGGATCTTATAGTAATTACCTTTGTTATCTGTTAGTATTAAATAAAATCTTTGTATTTCTAATTAGTATAATACGGAAATTATTTTATTAATTGAAAATGATGCTTCTACAATCAATTTTGTTTGGCAATAAATTTCATAATCATTCATTTTACTTTAAAATATAATTTTATGTAGACGTCAAGTACTGGAGATTAGTTCTGAGGATTTAAGTATTCTAAGATGTTGTGTAATTTGGAAAATAGTTGACCGAACTGTAAGCTCGACGACCTCGGAGGTTACGTATGTGGCACGCAACGTTTCCAGTCTAAGCTGGGATTTTGAGGATAATGCGGTAATCTCATATCGTGCATGCACGTGCACTACGTGTGGTTAGATGAGAGCAACTTGCTCGGTTTCTTCCGACATTGTGCTTTCCTTATTTCTTAATTACTCGATTAAGTCAGACAAGTATATATTTAAAATTAAATTATGAATTTCCTTTGTTTTGCTTCATGTTTATTAAGCCTAAAGAACATATTTAAAATATTTACAAAACTAAATTTTGATTTAATTTACAAACGGAGAGAACTTATAAAATTATAAAAATTGTTTCTGCAGTGCTAAAATTTTATTACATAATTCAATTTATGGCCATTTATGAAAAAGTCATAAAATCATTGTTTTACGACATTTTTAACGACTTTCGAAGTCCAGGACATGGTGTGAATACTAAAAGCTTCGAAAAATCTACGCATTTTTCAACGCATACTGAAAAAAAGAAGAAGAAAAACTTTAAAACCTCCAGCATAAACGTTCGCAGATTACCCTCTTAGAAAGAAAAAAAAAGAAGGGGCACACCATTCTAGACAGAGTTTTGCCGAAGGCACGCAGAAGAACACGCAGCCGATATAAGGTAGATAAAGCAATACTCCGATAAAAATTCTGGAGAGCTGAAATTCCTGTAGACTCCCCGCATGCACGCTGAGATATATCTTCGCCAATGGGAATTTCGGAGATAAATGCAACAATCCTATTTCCCTCTGGCAAAGGGGAATTATAAAGGAGGAGGAGCCGGAGAGCGCGGGGGGAAGAAATATAGGGAGCGAGAATGTGCCACTCGCGCAGGAAACAAAGAACTAGATGCAGATGTAAAGACGGATATGCAGACGAAGAGTCCTGATAGTAAATGGACGATGTGAGAAACATAAGAATAGGAGAAAAATTGAAATAAAGGACTGAAGGAGATAGCGAAACAGTAAGAGAAAAAGAAGATCAAAAGAGAGATGAAGAGTGCGGAAAATAGTTTCTGAGTTCTTTTTTATATCTACTCTGAACTTACCTCAAAGGACAACTTTCAAAGCAATCTTTTAAAACCCTTAGTTTATTTTACTTGGCAAAATTAATTACAATTTTTTAACATTCATTTCTCAAATAACAATACCTACTTAAAGCTCACCGTACAATAGAAACCTCTTACCGGAATCTTCAAAAACAAATAGAACCTAGAAACGTGTTGAGTACAGAACGATGCATGAGAGAAGAGATATCTATCTATATCTACCTGCGAACACAAAAGGGAACGGTTGTGGAATGAAGAGCTCGCATTCCGCAGATGCAGTCCTGTACGTATAAGTCGTACATCTTATCGGGCCGTGGCAGCAGCCGCGCACGCGACGTATATACACACACGCGTACTAACATACGAGTGCTGAGTAAGCGAAGATAGACATAGTGAGAGAGAGAGAGAGAGAGAGAGAGACGAGGAAGAGATAGAGGTAACGTCGCTAGCGGAAACGTGGGGAAACGTCGCGCGTTGCCGCAAGCGGCACCGTTAATGAGAGTCAATTACAGTGCTCGCGCGCGGCCGCAACTCAATTTATATCTTGTCGACTATCTGCGCACGACGTGCCAGATGCAACGCACTTGGACGGGCTGCGACGGGCCACTGACGTATAAGCGCCTAGCTGTATTTTGCTTGTTACTTTCGTCGAGTTTCTCGCACGCGCGTGCAAGACGACGACATTTCATTAGACGAGGTCAAGTCTAGAGAAATTTGGATTTTCTCGAGAGTGCGCGGCATCCAGTTGCTCGTTACTGCTCACGCTACTTTCTTACTTGAGAGTTCAGAGTACACGCCTTGGTTGAGCCAGCCTGAAGACCATTGCATTGAATAGATCAAGTCGGTGAGGTAGGGCTCTCTTAAGACCAGGAGATCACTCGACGAGTGGTTGGTTTTAAGCTAATAAGCTGAACGTGCTTTAGCCACTTTATGTGAAAAAATTTTCTCTTAATTATTTAGAAATATTTATAGAGATAAAAATGATAACTAGTTTAATAGTACTGGAATTATTAAATGCATTAGAGCTTGATATTTGAACAATGGAGTAATCTTCAAAATGGGACTAGAGAATACTGATGCTTAGCTTATTATTATTTGCAATTAAAAATGATTGTTATGAAAATTTAAATAAAAATATTTTTAGTCCTATCGTTTGTTAGTCTGACAAATTAAAATATCTACCACTTAAAAAACGCCTAAGTTAAAAGTGATTTCAAAAGCTCAACTAAAATTAAAGAGAATCATGGAAAGAAAGTAGGGACGTGGAAGGATTTGTGGTTTTATCGGCTGTGCCAGTTAGCGATTTGTCTAATATTTTATTACAATTTATTTACGATTTATTTAAAACTAAATGATTTTAAATCTATAATATAAAAATGGTAAAATTATATTATTAATTTAAAAAGCTAGTTTGTAATATTTATGATTAAATGTTTGTAATATTAATTTAATAAATGCTAAACGATGAAGAGTGTATTTACATGGCTGACTATAACACGCTTTTACTACTTAGCACAAGCGTTAGTTCATTTAACGGTGCTATAAGGCTTTAGTGATTATTAAAAAGATAATCTCTTGTATGAAAGGCACGCATCAAATCTCAAAACTTCTTTATAGTACTAAAGTTTTGATTAAAATTAGATAGTCAGCTATCCCATTCAATTTCGCGTATTTAAGTAGATTTTGTTGATACGCTATATACACACTTTGTTCAGATGATTGTCTTCTCAAATCACCTACTGCTGTACCGCATACACATGTAAACATGCACACGCGCCAGCGTAATGAAGCAACGGCTCGGCAACAAATTGGAGAGCTCCTGACAAACAAATCCAATGACATACCCTGAAACTGAAGTTCGAATCCGTACCAATCAACGATACACATGTTACGCAGTACGATAGCAACGTGCCTCAATGTGTTTGTGCACAGGGCACCTCTCGTTCATGCTCGATTGCATCCATCGTATTTAGCATTTCATTGCACTCTTATACGCTCTTCAGACATTTTACTTATTTCGTATATTTGTTATTTGATACACTAAATATTGTTTTTTTTAATTGTTTTTAACAAATTGTAACAGCAATAATAAAATGAAATTTAACCCAATGACGATAATAGTTTGGATGAATATACAAACCCATCCAAGCTCACAAGTTCGGGCGAGCTTTCGTGGCTCATTCGAGCTCGCGAGCTGGCTCGAGCAAGTAGAGTATCACTCAACTTTAAAGAAATACATAACGTGTTACAATTCAAAACAAGTTTAAAACAACAACAATAGCATACCTGCAATGAACATTCTTTATTTTCCTTAAAAGGCATAATTTTCTCTCTGTTTTCTTGTAACTCCTATGTTTTTCTCGATCATTCAGCTCGCGGCACTTTATTCGTCTTACAATTCTACGAATACCCGTCTTTCACGGACTTGCAACTTCCGTTCCAAGCTTTCACTTTCATTGGCTGCCAGTGCATACAGATAGAAAGAGAGAGAGAGAGATTGTATTTGCGGTATTTTCAATTATACCGTTGAAACATCTCGCACATGCGCAACGATATACAATTAAACGAATCAGGAAAATCATTTGCCTCGAGGCTGCAGAGCCAGGAGCAACAGAAATCGGCTGCATTTCATCCAGTGTCAATGTTGGAGATCCGTTGAATTTACTACTCGTTTTACTCGCGCACAGAAGCTTCAGCCTTATAGATATCATGTGCTGCCTCTCCCCCCCCCCTCTGTCTCTCTCTCTCTCTCTCTCTGTCTCTCTCTATCTCTCTTCTTCTCTCTCTCTCTTTCTCTTCCTCTCTCTCTTTCTCTCTTTCTCTCTTTATGTCTCCCCCCCCTCTCTCTCTCTCTCCCTCTCTCTCTCTTTCTCTCTCTCTCCCTCTCTCTTCACCTCTTTCTCTCTCTCTCTCTCTCTCTCTCGCTTTCTATTGATGTACGAAATCGTCGCACTGCACGGTGCAACAAGAGTATGTATACCACAAAGCAGCAGCACGAGTATGTGGGTGGGCTTGCGAGCTCTTTCTATTTCCTCGGACACGCGCATATCCTTTGACCTGAATTTAAGTCGGCTTGGTGAAAGGGAGAAAACGAGATAGATGTACTTGGCGTAAGTTCAAAAGGGAATCTGCGTATCTTCCAGGGCCTTTACTTCTCTTCTTCTAGCTCTCTAGCTTATTCCGACTTTTTGAGCGGATGCTTTTTTATAATCTACTAACAAACTGATTGTTCTCTTTATAAGAAGTTCTGTTGTTCAAAAAATAAGGGAAAGTAAGCTTCATTTTAATGTTTGCATATTATGAATAATTTAATTATTTTGCTTGAGCCACAGAATTTTTAAAGATAATATTTTTGCCTTTAAGGATACGTATCGCTCATATGATCCACTTTCAAATTAATAGAATAAACTTAATGGGTTTTTTGATAATTTATGAATCTAACTATGGATTTAATGTGGCAGGACTGAGTTAAAAGCTAAAAATTGACAACAATGCATATATATATTTTAATGACCAATTAACTTTTTAATTTTTATTGATAGAAATAAATTTATTCATCATAAATTGGTATATTTTAAAGTAAATTATGCTTATTCAGACTTAAATTATATCGTTTATTAATCTGTATTTTATATTAAAAATAGTTTTTTTTGGATATTTAACTACTTCTATGTCATATTTGCTAATATTTTCAAACACTTTTCAATTTTTCTACCGTCCGTTACGGTTTTATTTGAAACTGGCTTTCGTTCAATCATAAATTGAAAATATTGACGCTGCTTTAATGTCCAATTTTATCATGCGCGTAATATTTCACGTAGCCTTTGCCTTTTGAATCTTCCGTGACGGCATGAATAAAGCAGAGTCAAATCAAAATCAAATTTCTTTTTCTTTCGCGCTTTTTCGCTTGTGCTTTTCCTCCTCGCGATACCATCAATCAGGCCCACGTTGACGGCTCAAGGGGCTAGTAACGCGATGACAATGCGAGAAACGACTCTTCTCCCACTTTCTCTCTTTCTCTCTCTCCCCATAGCACCCATTCTTGCGACGAAGGAAGAGAATGATGACTGGGCATCGGGCAGAATGAATGGGTTAAAAAGTAAAAAGAACTGCCATGTACGCTGCAATAAGTTTTTTGGCTTCCGGTCATTTTTTGTGCCCAGCAACGGCGGAGACAGAAGACTCGAAGAAATTTCCGGTTTAAGTAAAATTAATTATCTTTTATCGAAGAAAACTTTTATTAACGAATAAGAGCAAAGTTCTTACTTATACCTTTTTACTTTTCTTACATAGAGCAGTGTTTTTGCATCAAGTGGACTAAAGTCTTAGTAGTAGAAGAAATAATGACGAAAATAGATAACATTGTTTTACTGTAAGGAAACGTACAATATTTCAGAACGTATTTACAGTAAATCAAGTCCAAATGAAAAAGACTATTGATAATGTTTAAATACCATTAAATGACTTACATTGATATAATTTATATTTTCTTTTTCTTTTTGAAAATTGAATGGATACATTTCTTTATACTAATTGAAAAAGTGTCACACATACAAAAGATGAATTTTCACGAGGGTTTGAAAAGAATTTTTCTGATGCCTAAAAATGAAGTCTATCATTGTTTGATTTAATAGACTATGGTTCTAAAGATATTAAATCTTTATTTTTAATTATTTCGTTTCTATGAATAATGGTTCGTGTATATTTTAATTATTTTTAAATAAAAATTAAAAATTCATTTCATATAAGCTTAGATGAGTAAGACAGATCTTATAGCTATAACGCTGTTCTAATGTTGCCTTTGGAATTTATTACGCTTGTTAAGAAATCAATTTTGTTACTGAACGCCTTAAATAACGCTGCACTAAGGTTACAGAATCTAGCATCAGAAATGAAAATAGGAATATACAATTATGTTTATACAAATATAATTATGTTTATTTTTAATGTCGAATTGAGAAAATCGTACGTAATATGATTTTTTTGAAAAAATTAATGTAGGAATTTGATCTTCGAAGAACCAGGTTGTATCTAGCAAAATTTATTTATCGACGTTTCGGAGGATTTGCAACCTCCCTTATCAAGACTTAATAATGTAAATCCTTAGTTTAATTTATTAAGTCTTCATAAGAGAGGTTGCAAATCCTCCGAAACGTCGACAAATAAATTTTGCTAGATACGACTTGGTTCGTTGAAGATCAATTTCCTACATCAATATGTTTATTTTTATTTAACTCAAATTTTTTCGATTTACTGCACGAGTTAGTTTATTTGAAAAAAAAACCTTATGGTGTTAATTTTGTCATACATCTATATTATATAAAACGTATATTTTTAAATATTTTTATACAATATCGTTTTTATACCAATTTGACGTTGAACTAAATATAATTACATACATACCGTGAATTATTTTTTTTAATTATAATAATTCTTTATTTCTATTCTGTAAAGTTACATAGAATTTTCATAATACATTTTTCTTTCATACATTATATCCATTCACAATATAAAATCATGTACAATACATCAACACACAATACATAAAGAGACACTTTTAGTGAAAAAATAAGTTTTTATATGTTTTATATTACTACCTTTTTCATATCTGCAATTTTGCAACAATTTGTTTACTTTTGAAAAATTCAAACGCTATTCTTAATTATAAAAATAATAAAATTTTTAAAAAACTTATTAATTTACATCAGTCACAGTCATTCAATGATACTTTTCTCTCGATTTTTCTATCTCTTAACTAATGCAAAAAATTAATATTTTCCAAGCAATGAAGAAGAATATAAAATCTGATACGTAAGAAAAATAGAGTATGTGAATGTATATACCAGCTTAATGAGGGGAAACTCTCAGTCTCTCTCATCGTTATTACTGTTTTTTCCGTCATCGCATTTTTCGCTATGGACTGCGTTGATTTTTAAAGCTGAACTCGCGATTTCCGCTGGTATTGAAATCCTCATTTTTTATTTCGCGAATGAGTTGCTATGTTTGCACTAGTTTTTGAATTCACGTATGTTGAAGTAGAGCATACCCAGATTCGGTCAGACTTGCACTGAATTCATCATGCGTAAGGCTATGATATTCATATGATTTCTGGAATTTTTATCGTTTTTCAATCAGTATAAGCATCCTTGAACAGTAAAGATGTTTATCGGTTTTCAATCAAATTTATTAAACTACAAATGTTTTAGATTCTACAAAAGACAATGTACATTTTTATAACAAAAAAGGTATAAATGGCAAAATTTAATATTTGATGTAAATTGGCAATATGTGCTTTAAAAAAATAGATTATTAATTTTATAGAACAAAGATCCGATAATTATTATTTTTTCCTCATATTGTTTAAAAATTTTGCCAATTCTTTGTTATAGGCTTAAAGTATTATCAATTGAAATATAGACATTATCTTAATTATTCAGTACGTAATTCCTAGATTTTTGAATTTTAAAACTACGCTTCACAGATCGCTAATAAATAACATAATTAACCCTTTCATTCCCATCGTGACACGTGGGTAACATGAAAATTTCGGATGTGGGTCTTACTTTCATGCAACTTTATTTTCATCTATTTATTGAAAAAAAAATTTAAAATGTACTTATTGCATTTTTAAATACATATAAAATATAATCAGGTGATATACTTTAAAAAGTTATTTTTTCAATTTAAAACAAAAAGTAATGATAAAGTAAAATTAAAATTGAAATTTCGTAAAATTATTCGGAAATCAAAGGGTTAAGAATTATGAAATTCTACAAAAACTTTGCAGAAGTAAATATAATTTGTTTTTTTTTTAATATTAAATAATTAGTATTTTAAAAATTGGCAAATCCATAGCAGGTGTAAATTGCTGAAAAATGATTTCGTCAATTTTTTACCTTCCTAGATGCATAATATTATACTATTTTAAAAAAATATTAATATTAAATTTAATTCAAGCTGGAAAAAAAATCGTATAATAGGTAAAAAAAAGGAGTAACTCGAGACATATAGGTGGTTTTAGAACAGAAAAATTCACAAATGCGGGTGTAAATATCACATACGGGTATAAAGCGACTATTTGCTATCGCCTAAAAAGTAAGCATTTCTTTCAATCTTTAGTTTTTCCTATTTATATTTTAAACGTTCTCAAAAACAAAAGCAATCGGTTAAAAATAATTATGTATTTTTAAATGGACAAAGCCCCATTATTAAAAGTTAATGCGCATGTAAATGCCACTGTTTTTACAAAATGACTTAATAATATCACGAAGTAAAAAATATTGTTATAAAAGATTCGATTCTACGCAAACTTGAGTTTGGATGTATACACATTGTAAAAAATATAAAAAACAAGTTTTAGATATATTATAATAGATTGATTTTAATAAATTAATGAAAAGGAAAACTAATTAAAATAAAGATTAAGGATTTGAAATTGCATGCGTAAATCTTATCGATGTTCACCGATTTGGCTGCATTCACAGACGTCATGAGTTATCTAGTACTGTGCATTGTAAAACTATTAAATATCAATGCCAGATTGTTTGAAACTATTTTTTATCCGATAGCTAAAGCTTTGTTTTTTAATAATAGGATAGGACTTTTTAAATAAGACAACTAGTGCGCGCTAAGTAGGAGTTTTACGGTCGGGTGAAATTTGTCGTTTGAGAGATGCAAGAGTTTTGGCCGTACCTTTTACCGACTCTGCTATTTCTTAAATAAGGGTCTAACGCCTGTATTCGATAAATCTTTTTGCTCTTTTAATCGTGAAAAATCGCTAATAAATACTGTTTTCTATTGTTTGTTAATGTCTTAATATTGTTAACAATTTTTATTTTAAATTAATGTTTACCTTAATTTTCTCTAGATTTATAAATAATAAAATTTGAATGCTTAGTTCTGTAATGAGAGCTATTAAACTCGCTGTTTTAAGAGATTTCAGTATTCTCAAAATAATCTAATACTAACATAAAATTACAAATTAGATCGTACCTCGGCTTCATGGACTTTAATTTGCATAAGCTTTAACAATACGTTTAATGTCATTATCTTGATCTAAGTGAAGGCAAAGCTATAACGATTAAGACTGGCAGATCTCGTACTATATTCAAAGGGTGTTGGATTCTTTGCCCTTGTCTTATTTATGCTTTTCAAACTTTTCGAAAAAATCGCTTTAAAAAATTTTGCATTTCGCCACTTTAACTTATGGAATTCATCATTAAATCCACATATAAGATCAAAGGTTTGACGTCTAAAATTAAGAGAAAATAAGAGAAAAGAACTGAATATGAGATTTGTTGCACTCAACTGCTACTATTGCGCAAGTACGAGAAAATTGCATACAGTCTAGCCATAGCATTGTCACTCACTGTGATAGAAACATCCCATTTATATGAAGTTCCCCGAACAAAAGAATACATTTTTTCTTTTCTGTATTTTCGAATGACTCTTCATCTTATCATACTAAAAATAATTGTTCAAAAAATTAATTGCTCAAAATAACAATGCGCATTTAACAACAGGTGTTCCCGAGGTTCATCTCTCTTTGTATAATATACTAAACGCTGAAGACTACTTAAAGATGGTGCAATCGTAATGGTCCAGAACCTAATGGTGCAATCGTTGAATCTGATTGTGTATGTATTTTTGTTATTATCGATCACGCGCTTATCTCTAATATGTAAAGTGTGATGCAGCATTTGCTTAACATCAATAAAAATATAATTCTTAAGTGAATTCCTCTATATATTCGTAGAGAAAATCTTATTTTAAGATGTCGTCCCATCTGAGCTGAATTTGGTCACATATTGATTCTGAGATCGTTCTCTCATGCAAATACTTTTCAAATCTTCAATCACTTTAAAAACATCATCACTTTTAGTGCATGAGCTTTTTTTATCGATACAGCAGTATGATCTATATTTTCGTTAGTAAGAGTGGATTGTTGATTGTTTATCCAAAGTGATTGCAATTGAACAGAGACAGCTGTGACTTCTCGCAAATTTGTCGGGACTTGCCATGGCTATAGGTGCGCGAATTACTTCACAATAGTTTCTATAAAAAATATTTTATTCGTAATTTCAACTAGAATTAATTACTTTTCGTCTCCTCCAGGTCTTTTTTTACTATACTTTGTATCTTACAAGATGCTAAATTCTCCTTTTAAAACTGTTGTTATCTGATTACCGAATAGTTGAACTTTTCCTTTTTCCAAACAACACAAAAAAGGAATGAGAAAGTCGGCCAAGAGCTGGTACAATTTTAAATTAAATTCTCAATAACGAATAAGAAATGTTAATTACAAATAAAAGTACTGATGGGACTCATTTAATGAAGTCTACAAAGCTATGATCTAATTTCAAGACACTAGTGCCATCGTCTGTAAGCTTTTACTTCACAGAATATCAATTACAATAGCTAATAAAAGATTAGTCTGTAATTTATTAAGCACTTCTCTAATAAAAGTGAGAGCAAAATCCATCAATCAGTAAAATCTTCAGAAGTTACCTATCAAAATTTGCTCTCCAACGATGCATCGGAGTAGCCTTTTTTCTCCGTACTTGCATGTACAATACTTCAACATTTACAAGTATAGAAGAGCAAACGACGAGACGATTTAATTGCTAGCCTGGAAGATCCTCATCGGGATCCTTCATTTTCTTGCGCGCTATTATTCGTCTCTTCGTCTCTCTCCCTCTCGTGGTCCTGTATCTTCGTTACCCCTCTCGAGGTCACTATTGCCTCCCCCGCGATATACGAGAAGGGTGTATTTCTGTCGAAGCTTGAGAGCGGACGAACGGTGGGCTGCTCCGTACACTGAGAGACCAGATGCTATATAGTTGGGAGCCTGTCTAATGCCGCCGCCAAGGACCAAGATGTTAACTGAGATTGCGAAGCTTAGCGACGTTAAGCCGTGCCGCTGGGGCTTCAAATGCACTAGCTGTGCGGATATATATACATGGGTGTGCGTCTTTCTCTACCTTTATGTCTCTATATCATTTTTGCCAAACTTTTTTTCTCTATATAAACGAAGCTAGACTTGTGCCAAAGCTGAAGACTGATAGTAGAGATTACAAATTTTTGATATTTACAAAACAAAGTTGCTCAGAAATATTACTTATTGGTCGTCACGATAAAAACATTTTACCCCAAAATGATGTATTGTGGTGTAAATTGAGCTTGATAAATAAACTGATTTCCTCATTTTTATTGATTGATTTCCTCTATTTATATTTCCGGAGCCCAGCAGCGTTTTTATTATTAACATTCTTTTAGGAGATATGTTACAGTAAATAACATTTAGGTTGTATATTCTGCAACACTCAAACAAAATACGACATACTTAATAATGGATTCTACTTTGCTAAATACGCTTACTACAAATATTTTGTCCACTTGACGGTTCAAAAAGCTTTTAAAACGCGAGTAATTGGAGTGGTGACATCCGAATAACTATTTTTAAAATTATTAAAAAATATATTTAAATTTTACGATCTTTTGAAAATGAATCTTCTTATAACGATAACGATGATATAAAGTAGTTTTTAAGCAACAGTCCGAATCTTAACTTTTCAAGATTCTCATTGCAATTAAATCTAAAGTAAAAATAACAATTGCTAAAAATATTAAGCTATATTAATTTATTTTGTCTCTCTTTATTCTTATTTAGACATAAAAAAAACATTAGTAACGGACGGAGATGACAAACTGTACGCATTTTCCAAGTCGTTGCACATCACCTTTTTCGGCGAGCATTAGGGACTCTCTCGCCGATGAAGTCTGCGGAGCAGAAAGTGCAAGCAATGACGATGCGACGAGCGGTGTGAGGTTTCATCATTCACCAGGTACTTTATGAACTAGCTCTGCACGCTCCGAGGCGCCTTTCGTCTTCCATCCTCTGATTTTTCTCGACAAGAGCCTTGTCGTAATAACCTCTCTCTATAACGCATCGTCATCTTCTTTATCGTTTTCGGATATGAGCAAGAGTGAGCGCGGGAGCGATGGCTTAAGTCGGAATGGACGTCAGAGAAGGAAAAGAGAGAGAGGGCGAGAGAGAAATTTTTTAAAATTCTGTAATTCACGACGACTTATACGACGTAGAGAGCACTCTAAAAAATATTGATATCTACTTCGCTTTTAATGTTTGCTAGTTTTTCATAAGATACCGTTTTTATCTATATACGTTTCTAAATTTCAGTTTTAATGGCATAAGTATTTAGGATTTTATTAGGACTATGTCACTGCGCAGAACTTGTCATCTCTTGAACTTTGCCATGCAAATATTATGAAATTTGCAAATTTATTTATTGGTGGTCCATATGACGGTTAATGGATAAGAAGATTGGCTGACGTCTTGTTTGCTAGTACATCTACAAAAGAGAATGTAGATGGTTTAACTACCAACTTATTTTTAATTTAAAATATTATTTGCCATTTTAAAAATTCAATTTTGATTATGATTTTTCGGCTCTCACGGCCAAAAATAAAATTTGATACTCATGCGTAAAGCGAACATCTACCTCCCTCGACTTTCTGCCTCACTTCGCTTGAATAAAAAAAGTGATGGGATAGTCAATATTTGATATCCCACGTCGAAATCTTTCGTATTTATAGTTCATCTTTAGTTAAAGTAACGATAATAATTCGTTATTAGTATTATGTTAAATATTTGTAATTAAAAACTACATCGCGTTTAATACATTTAATATTTTAAATTTTATTTGCAAACAAATTTATTTTGAAATACTTTTTACACAGCATATAAAAATCAATACGTATCGAGTAAAAAAATTATTCTTGATTTTAACATATTGTACGAAGCAATTACATTGGATAAACATTTCATCAAATAAATGAACCTTTTAATAAAAACAAGCTTCTTTTTATGAAATAATGTTTAAACAATTTTGTATTTATTTAATTTAGTTAAAATTATATCATTATATTTTTAATATTTCGAATTGTAATTAAACTTACAAATCAAGTCGCGTTGAAATGTCCATGTTTATCACTTACCTGAAATATAAAAATACATTATGATTAATAAACGAAATAATCAAAGTGATGGTTATATTAATAAATCAAAATAATGTTAAAAAGTGTTACGTTTCATATATCACATACTAATGATTTATTTCATTTAACAAAAATGTTTAGCATTTTAAAACTATTAGAACATACAATACTATAGTTCAAAGTAACTTTTAAATTAAAATAATGATATAATTTTGATGATTTATCATTCTTTGCATATTAAATTTCATAAGATACAAAATTGATCTTATATTTTATATCTATTAACCAGTAATTCTTAATTTCTGACTATATTGTAATCTCGCATTATTTCAACGATTCCATCTCTCCAAACTCTGTTCGATATCGACACAACGTTGAATCAGTATTCACTTTTCATCCATTTGAGCTTTCGTGTCGTGTTTCGAGGGCGCGCAACTACACGTACCGCCATTTCATCAAGTGGAAAAGTCAAATAGCAAAATGCTGGCGCTCTCTACGTTTTGTTACGCCGTGTGATTTAAATGTCTCGAATGCAACGCTTCCTTAGAAATAGATGACAAATCAGGTATTATGCCCCTAGCCTGAGTCTTACAAGCGCGGTGTGCGACGCATTCGTTCCAGGCTTGCCTGCCGCGCCTATTTTGTTGAGCTACAATAAGAGAAGAGCGAAAGGCGATGGCTGCAGCGACGGGTAGGTATATAGAGCCGGGCGGGAGATGAAGTTTTCTTTGTGCGCGCAAAGTCAACGTTTACTTTGTAATCTGCTTTGCGAGCGACGAGCGCGTACGCGCGATAGAAAATCATTCTGCAGACGAAGTTGCTCTTTAATTAAAACGTAAATTAAATATCGCTGAGGAGGGCTGGGTATCTTGTAGCTGACGCGGTCGTAATAAATATTATGACGTTTCACTGAATATTCATCTGTCACCGAAACAACAGTTTACGTCAAAGACTAGCAGTTATATGGTTTTCAATTAGGAGACCTGTGCAATCTGCATACTCAAATAAAAAACAACAGCTTATTCAACTTTTTTTTTACTTTCGTCTCATAAATTTCCGTAATAATAGACAAGAACATAAATTTAAAATTATGGATATTATTATCATGCGACAGGAACGAGGTTCATTTTACAAACCCCCATTAAAATCTCCCTTGTTTTTATGGCAATTTTTATTATAGGAGGAAATTGATTATTTTAATACGTATGAAATCACTTTCAATGTTGTATTGTATGAAGAATAACCTGTATTTTATTTCTCGATTTACTCAAAAGTATCAACAAAGAGTGATACGTTATTCATACATAAATTATGATGACAAAAAAATTAATCATACATAGACAAATCTACAATCTCCGTACTGAGTAAATCCAAAGAAAATCTTAGTGATGTATTAAGAGAATTTTCTTTGTGTTCTAAAATCATCAGGATTTGTTTGAAATTAGGAGAAATACTTTCATTAACTGTGCAATATATTATTAAAATTTCAACGAAAATTTTGCAATGATTTTTTTTTTGGAAAATATGAAAATTTTGTATTCGTTATTTCTGTAATACATGTATTTGATACCAATACTGTAAAGTGATTCGTATAAAATTGTGGCAGATTATGTTTATCGCCTTGGCAAATATGCACGATCTCATAAATAAAAATTCTATAAATTTTATCGGTATGATTTAACTTTGCACATTTATTTTAATAGAAATATAAATTTATTTATTCC
>JAPYZA010005494.1:0-12005 GCA_030522685.1 Eupelmus azureus
ATAGAAGGTAATATTTTTCTATCTTATTTAAAGTTAACTAACAAGTTTTATAGCTGTAAGTTCAATAATCTATTCCAAGAATAGTACTGTTGAAGTTAAAGATGCAGATATATCTGGAGTTGCATTTTTGTTATTGTACCCACAGAATTTCCTAAGAAGACTCTTTTGCAAAATTTCCACGATATTTTCCAGGATACACCAACATCGCTTAAGCTCAATCGAACAATAATAAGCACGAAACCATAGCCTGTCGCTAATACCCCTCAAGAAAAATAGAAAAAAAAACAAAAGACACGTGTTTATCGATGCGCGCAGATTACACAGCATGTACGTTGATGCGCGCGGATAACAATATTACATTCCATCGCGTCGCGACTAGTTGCACACCTACCCGCAGTATACCAGAAAAACCGCACTGTCAGCAAGTGGACCTCGCGGCCTCGACTCACGAAACACGCCCCCCCGAAGAACCCTGGAATTCCGGCGTAACCCCATGCGCGCGGCGGCCCGCAAAGACCTGAGCAAGGACGGCCGCACCGTGAGCAGCTCCCGACGCTGTCAGCGTCTGCTCGCCGCCAAACGTAGAGCAGCCAGCAGTACGCCCAGCTCGACGGAGCAGAGCTCGAGGCCGGTGACCGGCGGCAAGCGCTCCAGGTCGACTTCCTACATGAACACGCGCAGCGTAACCAGGAAGATGTGCAATGTGGGGGCGACGTACGAGGCGCCGACTAGAAGAGATGAGACAGAGTGGAAGGAGTGGCCGGTTCACGGGATGCACGAGCGGCCGGTTTATCATCCGCAGGTGAGTTGGGTTTTAAATTTTTTGTTTACGTTTTTGGTTTTTTCGGAGAATTTTGGAGTGTACTGAGTGACACTGATTTATCGATTTTCGAGCACTTTCAATTATCAGGAAATGTCAGGTGGTGTTTTGTCTTATAAATAAGATCACTTGTTTTATCATTTTTGTAGTCGACAGGCATGAAATGATTGAAAATGACTTTGAAAAATGATAAAAGTTATTTTTGATAGATGTAAATCGAAACATTTTAAATATGATTTGATTAAGAAAAATACTTCTACTGTAATTAAATGGATATTGCTATATGAGGCTGACAAATGCTAGTTAAATATCAAATCAAATTAGGTCAATTCGCTGAACACCGGCAATCCCCCACGTGAAAAAATTTCAGCGAAACTTAAAATCGAAAATACTTCACCTTATCCATAGTTCGGCCTAGCCGCGGAGTACAACGGCCGACTATTCGCCAGCTTCGACGGTGAGGGCTACCGGGAGCTAAACGCCGCGGAAGCTCCAATCGAAATCGTGCGTGTGGATCCACGCGTGGAGTCATTGGATCAGCGACGTAGTGGAGGGGGTATCCTCAGCACTCCCAGTACCCCCACTACGTATATTGGGAGCGCAGCGCTCGCGAATCTCAGCAGTACGATGCAGCTTCTTAGACAACAACAAAGTTCCGTAGCCGCGATTAGACAAAAATTGGGAGTAGTACAGAATGTAACGTCTAGTGGGAAGAACGAGAGATCGAGGATCCCGAACTTGGCTGGATACGGGGGACGGGCCACGCCGTTCGAACAGCTGCAGACGGTCAGTGATAATTTATTTATGCCTGCGTAATGGTGCTTTCTATTCTTATCTTGCGTTTAAGCTGTTTTAATTATTTAATTTATTATAAAAACAGAATTCTTCTGCGCGTAGGTACTTACTGCAGTAAATGAAACTATAATCTATAGACAAAGTTCGGAAGCTGCTAAAACTGTGCTATTGCACTAAACAGATGACTAATAAAACGTATTTTTGTATTACACCAAGTACGCATCAGTACCCATTTAATTATAAAATTGTTTATAAATGGCATGTCGGAATTTTATTATTTAAGGTCATTCAAGGTTCAAATTCGTTAATACATCTAAATTCTTAACTTACAAATACTGATAGGGATCTGCCGCGGTACTATAATTTTATATTTTAGAAAACTTAGAGATTAAAAATAAAAAATAAAAATAACACTTACAAAAAAATTGCTTTTTACTACCTTAATAATTTCTTTTTTAAAAATCTTTCTCAACTTTAAAAGGGCTTTTGAACAAATTAATAACTTTAGCACAATAGCAGTGCCTTCTAGTCTAATTTAATAATAATCGAATAAATTTTTCTTTCACAATTTTAATTAACTCATTGTGACAAAAAAATGCCGACATGTTTAATCGATATTTAAGATTAATATAGAAACTTTTACATACTAAATTGCTAAAATATAGCTACAGTTCATCTGACAAAATTGAAAATTTTGAAGTAAATAGTATACCTTAAAAAAACATAAAAAATAAAACAAAATACATCTGCAAATTTCAGATGTTTTATTCAGATATTTTTTGTTTTCAATAAAGTAAAGTACGTTCAATTTTGTCCGCCAATCTATAATAGCTTTATTTTTGCAGTTCCGTACGCAAGTGTTTTTAATTTATCTTGGATATCTATTACACGTGTCGAAGTAATTTTATTAGTATAGAAAGCGCTACTGTCACATTTGATTAGTCAATTTCTTTAGGAGGACACCTAACAATTATAAAATGAGCATGGTATCACTTCGCAACCTATACCCACCCAACTAAATCCGTTCCCCTTCCCCTCCCGCAGAGCCTCGCTCTATCTCAGCAACAGCAACAGCTCGATCAGATCCGTAACATCGAGCGTCTCCAACATCTCGAAAATCTTCAGCGTCTGGGTTCGCGGGTTCGGCTCCAGCCTGTAGAACCTCCGATTGGCCAGACGCCCAAATACGCTCCAAGCCGACTACTGTCCAAGGAGATGTTCAGAAACCTTCAACATGCGACTCTCGCCCACGCACAGCAGACCGCGACGGCAGTAGTTGTGGCGAGCGGTCAGCAACAACAGAGTCCCTCAAAGTGTCTGATTGTCCCACGAGGCGCAGCTACCCCTATCACTCTGCCCTTCTGCGGGGTGCAGGCGTTCAAGGGGAATCCCAAAGGTACGGCGGGAAATGTATTTCACTACTTTTTTCGAATTTTTTAACTAAACGACAACCAATCGATTCTCTCATTACTGCAGGTAAGCTTTTCTTCGTAAGAGCACCAGACGCCCCGAAAAAGCCGGTCCTCGAGAAAACCTCGACCGTCACCTCGACAACCCAGAGCTCCAGCATTTCCTGGGGCGAGATGAGCTTGCGGAAAAAGCTCGAGCCAAATCAGCTGATTGCCCCAGCGATCGCGCCGCCGCCGCCTCCACCTCCTCCACCACCGCCTCCGCGTACCTACATCAACGCCCTCGCCCTAGATAAAAACAGACAGACTGCGCGCCTGGCAGCGCCGCAAGCCCAGCCACATAATCGTGGCTTTCCGCCGATCAGACTGGCCGAATCTGCGGGGATATTTAGGCCGAGCTTGCAGAAGGTCGCTGCGACGCTGAGGGAGGATCCGGGATTGGCGACAAATAAGTGCAATGGTGGAGACTTTGGATTCAGGATCAAAAGTGAAGCTGGGAATGACCACCTGTCGGAGGTGCTGGACCTGTCGAAGAAGGAGGCGCCGAAAGTGGAGTCGAAGCAGGAAGTCGATACGACGATAAAAGAGGATAAAAAATGTAATTGATTCTTACTTCTGTTTATGCTTACTTTGAGTTTTAATTTCTTTGTGTGAAAGTACTATGACCATTTTTAATTTCAATTTTTCGCATTCATATATGTATATATTTTTAAAAAACGAAAAATATGACAAATGAAAAACACAATTGTTAAAAGTTCTTATTTTAATCAATGTCAATAAATAATAAGGGTGCTTGTAAATTTATTCATTTTTCTTTAACATTCCAAGTGAAATCCTAACGTTTCGTGCATTATAAGGTAGTTATTTCCCAATCTATAGTTTGTGTTTAAGAAATATTTATTGATTCGAGAAAATTCTTATTTTTCTATAAATTGGGAAACAAATACCTTAAATAATCAGAAAACTGTCCATTTATGTACTTAAATTTTAAAAGTTTTAACTTTTTAAATTCGTATTTTGAATATTATTTCGTTTTCCTTTCAGCACCACACACGTATGCTACTGATTTAGTACGTTACTTTCAAAGTTTTGGCGCTGATGAAAGTATGGATATGCTTGAAGATCCTAAAAATTCAAGCTGATGTTTTGTTTCGAGATTTGAGAACAGAGTTTAGCAGTTATAAAGTAGTTCATAATTATAAATAATTGTTGTTAAAAATAGGTTAATAAAGAAAATTGACTTTTTTATCATAATATTAATAAAACGGTTAATTATTAATGGCACATGCTATGCTACAATCATATTAAATAAAACTCATTTTTTTATCGATGGTTACGAATGCATAGATCCTAGTTTAGCTACTGCACAAGCTTTTCGATTGTTTCAAGGGTCAAGCAGAATCTGCTTAAGCGACCCAAGCAGATCTTGCTTTATATTTTTTTTTCAGTGCACTTACGCGAGTTTAACGGTTATATACTCGCGATCTCTCTTAACCTTTTTGTACGCATTTCTGCCCGCCTTTACACTCATCTCGTCTGGTTTCAGTTTCAAACGACTAACGAAAATCATGAATTTACACAGGTATGATAGTATAATTTTTTTTATAAATAAATTTTGTACACTTTTATAATTTTATGAGTACGTATTAACAATATTTGTGCATGAGCTCGTTAAGAACGATTCTTCAGAGTTATCATTTAAAATTATATATAAAATAACAAAAAATTTTTTTCATTTTACTCACATAATACATGTATATATAAGAAAAAATTGTTTTAATATAAAAAAAAGAAAAAAAAATTGTTACTAACAAGCAATAAAAGGAGTCCAGATATGTCTATACTTGTCTAATAAAATTTTTCAGTAGAATGTATAAAATAATCTTCTTTGTAAAAAACTAATAGTTCTTAATTTGTGAAAAAATAAGAATTTTTTAAAAATAAAATTTTCATGATTCCATGTAATGTATAATTTGTTAGAATGTACTTGTCCGTTTTTTGAAAAGATATTAGTTTTTCACTGAAACTATTATTTTATCCATTATAGTGTAAATTTTTATTAAACAATGACAGAATAATATCCGTCCATCTCATAAGTAATATCTTTATGCAAAAACTGTACTACCAATGTATACCTCTATTATACAAATATTCTTAAAATACTTATAAGCTAGTTAAAAGACAATTTAATAATATAGCAAAATTGTAAACAATGTTTCAATAGATTCCTTAAATATGTTTCGCTTGATCCACTATCGTCCTATAAGTAGAATTATGGTACAAATAATAGCGCTTCCTGGACATGAGAACGAGCCCGTCGTTAATTCCAGCATGGATAAAGAGCATACAACACACAAGGATGGCAGAGTAGAGGAAGAACAGAGCGACGATCGCGAGGCTTCGCTGTCAATCTCGGTTCGGTCTCTTCTTTCGTCGATCATACCTGTTAAGCAAATTCATAAAATTAAAATACATTTATTACGTCTAAAAATCAATTTTTTAGATAATAAAAAAAAAGAATATCTCGACTACTCACTTTTTCTTATCTTCGGACTCGGACTCCTCGCTGTCCTCGCTCGACTCTCCGCTGTCCTTGCTCTTCTCATCCGAGTCCTCGTCGTCCGTCCGTCTCTTCTTGCTCTTCCTCCTGCCATCCTCTGCGTTCTCCTTTTTCTTCGATTTCGAATCCTCGCTGCGGCTCGACTTTATAGCCGATTTTTTCGCCGTCTTTTTCTCACGTTCGACTTCCTTGTCGTTGTCCTCGCTGGCTGAGTCGCGCTGCTCGCTGCGCTTCCGGTCCTCCTGGCTGCGCTTGCGACGGCCCTTCGCCGAGGTTCGCGAGCTCGACGTCGAGTAGCCCGTGTCTTGGCGTGGTTTTCTTGTTTAAACGATCGTTTATGTTAGTTAGAGTTTTATTTGCGAATTTTATGCAAAAAATAAGGGAGATTAATTTTTCACTGACTACGAAATAAAAAAAAAACGAAATAATGTGATTTTAGTAACAAAATAATTAACAATAATATATTATCGTTAACCTATTAGTAACAAAATTAGTAATATTAGTCACATCTCTACTAAACAAGCCTCATGTGGGATCCTTGTTTTCCTCGTGCATCCCACATAGGCTCCATATCAATTTTACGTTATATATTAATTTTTGTAATTTGATGTAGGACTAATAGTACTCCCCTAGGACATAATATACTATTGCGTCAAACACTGAAGAAATTTATTCAAATTTTTATTGACTATATTCGTTCTAGTTTTGTGATTTCGATTAATTTTTCAGAAGACACAAGAGTCCAATTTAACAAACAAACAACTTTAACAAACCTGCTGCTATTCTCCCTCTTCTTGGGTGTCACCTCATACCGATCCTGCTCCTCCGAGTCCAGCTCATCGGAGTCCGAATAATTCGCCTCTACGTCCTTATCTCTGCCACCTCCCTTCTTTCTTCTACGCTTCTCCTCGTGATAGTCGTCCTCGTCGTCTTTCGGCTTTTTCCTCTTGCCCCGCTTTTTCTCGCCATAAGAGTCCGGTCTGGAGACGATACTGATGCTGCCGATTTCGTATTTGTCATAGCGTTGCTGCTGCTTTTGACGCTGCTTACGTCGACGAGTGCGGCTCTCGCTTTGCACGACGTAGAGCCGGTACAGTTGGAGCAAGATCACCAGAGTGTTTTTGCAGGTGAAGAAGATGTTCATGTAGCTGACGATCTTGTAGTGGATTATTAAGATGAGTCTGAAGGCGAGGAAGGGGCCATCCTGTCAAAATTATTAACTATTATCTATAAAATAATCTAAAATTTATCTAAAGTTTTGAATGTACTACTTATTGTTTTATTTTATAAGTAAACTCTAAACAAATACATTTTGCGTTCATTTTCTCATAAAATAAATTGTTTATTCACAAAATTACTTTTGTTCGAGTACTTCCTTCTATCACATTTTACTTGTGGCGTTTCTATTATTCGAATCTATATCCAATTCCTTAAAAAATGTAATGTTAGATACAGACAATAACGGTGTATAATACAAACCATGTCACATGACAATAAAACTCATTAACCAAAAATGTACATCAAGATTAATTTTTAAAATTCAACTAACCTGCAGCACCATATTAATCGCAATGGCCCAAACATCGATGCTGCAACAACTCGTCTCAGAAGACACTTTTCTCCTGATAGCTGTGCCGGACGACAATCTGGACTTCCTGGACTTGGTCGCGGTCAGCACGACCGTGAACTGCATGAGCGACCAGGACCAGATGCCCAAGGTCAAATAAACCAAGAGTGGCTCTCGAGCAACTTTGTCCTCCTTGAACGAATCAAAAAATTCGATTATGTCGGCAGCCGTGCCGATGTAGACGAGCAGCAACTGGCTGAGCTGGTCCCGGGTGAGTTCGCCTTTAGGAAGCATCCAACGACCGATTATCAGGATGAGCATGAGGAACTGCTCAATAAGGGTGACCCACGTTTCTGTGGAGATCTGGATGTCCGGAAGTTTGATGTTCATCTGAATGGAAAATTGAATAATTAGAGGAGAAGGTAATATTTTCGGAATACCGATAATTACAGAAACTCAAAATTTTAAATTCAACCTCTTCTTATGTATATGATAAAGGGACGTCATTTTAAAACGTTTTAACCTAAACTACATTTTTGTCTAAATAAAGATTGTTTGTGGCGATTAATACCCTGTTTAATATATGTTCCTTATGGAAAGCATGTGGGACCCATATGAGATTTTGCTGCGTAACCCGCATGAAACCCACGAATGTCCAGAATAATTTACATATTATTTTCCCTGATGAATTCTGCATGAATTTATACAAATTCGTATGCAGTATAAAATCGATACGGGATCCGCGTGGAATTCATGTGGCATCTACATTGGAATTATAAGGCATCTGTATTGAACCAATGTGGATTCCCCATTATTCCTATACGTTTTCTTCATGGGTCTCATATCGATTTTGCATTATACGTATTTTTATAAATTCTTGTGGGATCTATGAGGGAAACGTGTGGGAACTAAGTGGGACCCACGAAGGAAACATTGAGGAACTAAGTGGGAGCCTCGAACAAAATACTCAGCAGAAAAATCTCATATGAATCCCACGTGGTTTCTACAAGGAAACACATGGGTCCCACATCTGTTTCACATATGTCCCATGGCGGTCCTAGAAGAGTTTTTAATAGAGCAAAGTCATTTTTAATAACTTTATACCTTAAAGAACGATAGAGTCATCTACTTAATTAATCTCTTTTTTAAAGAACTTATCTAATTAATTGAACTGTAGATACTTTATTGTTTGTTTGATAATGCAGTTGAATAAAAAGACGTTAATGATCGCCTTATGTAAATATGGGCATATTTTCAATAAGACAAATAGATAGTTCGTGACGATCAATAACGTCTTTTTGTTCAACTTATCTAATTGTTTCTAAAAATAGTATACTTTTAACTTAATAGATAGTTCGTGACGATCAATAACGTCTTTTTGTTCAACTTATCTAATTGTTTCTAAAAATAGTATACTTTTAACTTAATATTATTAAATTTAAAGTTAAGTATACAAAAAATTATTTTCTGCTAGTCAAATTTTTTTTTTCACCTTAAGTCTAAAAAATACAATAAAATTAGGATTTCTATACTTTATTCGAAGTAAAAAAAAAATAAAGTGTTATTCATTACCCCTAAACTTTTTTGTAACTGTTTCAGATCTTCCAAATTCGTTAAATCGAAGGTATCATTTAAATTAACACTCGATCCTAAATTCTTTAATCTTCGATCAACTTTATCCAATTCCAATAACCAAATAGCAGGCACGACGCTTCCTAAATATAAAAATACTGATGGACAAAACCTGCAAACATATAAAATGAACTTATTATAAACCTCCATTTGAAATAATATCGTAAAATCTGGTTTTTGTTAATATTGAGCTCTGCAGATGAACATGAGAAATATTCAATACATTAACAAAACATTGTCATCAATTCATGAATTGTAAGAAATAAAAGAATTAACTATTTATTACTTTGACAACAATTAAAAGAGCTGTAATTAATATTAATAAAAAAAACGTAATTTCATCATTAATAATTTTCGAGCTTGAAAGAGTTTAATTTACGCAAACAAAAAGTAGAAACAGCAACAAACTAAAAAGCACTAAAAGAGCAACCGTAAACACACGCAAACACAGAACACCTCAAGAGAAAAAGCACCACCTTAAAAAAAAAAACGAGTCAGACAGAAGCCACGTGCTGACCCACTTGAATAGGCCGCGCTCCTCGCCCACCCTCGAAATTAGGCCACTATAGCAGCCGCATCGACACACAATATCCACGAAAAGGTCCTACCCCCCGTGCCTCTATACGTGTGATTCGGCGCTTCTCGGCTTCTTTCCGGCCCGAGCTCGCGCGCCCGGCTAATGCACAATTTCCGCCTGTCAGACTGAGAGAGTACACAGCCACACCGAGGCACCCTTCCCTGCTTTCGTAGCCACCTAGCCTGCGCCTTTTCCGAGAGCTCTCGGGGGCTTCGTTAGACCTGTGCAGCGGTCCGCGAGCTAGCTTCGCCCGCGCGTTTCTTCCGACGATTGAAAATCAACGGCCGTGATTTTTCCTTTTGGCTGGCTACGGTTCGTGTCAAGGTCTTGGCTTGGTTTTCCGCGTTGCTTTTTTAGTTTGAGGAGGGGGTGGAGGAGTGGGCTTTGGAGAGGCCTGAGAGGCTTTTCTGAGATAAGGGTTTTTTTAAGAGGTTTTTATGCTAAGTGTCGCGTTTTTAAGGATATTTTTTATTCTTTGTAAACATCGATTTCTAACGTTCATCTTAGTCAACAGCTGTATTTTGATAAAATTGTAAATTATAACAATTTAATTTAAATAAATATCAATTACTAATAAAATTTTCATCACGTACCCTTAAATCTTCCATTACATTCTCCTCAAATAACGACAAAAACATTATAAAAAACAGAAACAATAATTTTCATTTCACAGACAAAAAACACATATTATATACAACAGCGAAAATGCCACAAATCACCATTTCCATTCCTGATTAGCTTTGATGGTCAGGGTGAAAATACCCTCGAAGAAGAGCAGAACTATCGGGCAGCACAGGTACCAATAGATTGGATTACGCTTGAAATTCGTCACTTGCCAGATGGCTATGAAACCATGGGATGCGAAAACCAATCGCGTTATGATAGCCTTTATGCTCGCGATGAACTTCGCCATAGCTTTGAAAATTATTGCACATCCTTCATTGAGCCGTCAATTTTCTTATTTCACCATTTTATGCGATTTATTATGCGATTTATCTTTGTATTAGCTATTTAGTATTCACTATTTTTATGATCATTTTTGATTGTTAGGAAAATAGAAATGACAAACGCTAGGCAAAGTAGTAACGATCACGAAACGCGACGAGCGACTGTCGATTTTGTGAATCCTCTCACCCCTTGGGCAAACGCGACTGGATTCAAATTTCGCGCCTGCGCGCTGATATATGCTGTGTTATAGGAGGTCTCGAGGTTTTATACTATGTCATTGTTGAATTTTTCAATATTTTGATAATAGTTTAATTGAGATTCATAATAAATTCTGCTTTTTTACTTTCATGTAGAACCAGAAAACGACAATGAAAACAATCTATGGATTAGAAAAAATTTTTCACTAATTTTTTAGAAAAGCTTGATATTTTAAATAAGCTTTGAAATAGTAAAAAAATTGAGCTTTATTATCCAAATTTTTTTAGATCAAAATTTTTGATAAAAATGACTATATTCAGTTTTAATAAAAAGAAATTATAGAATAACATAAATGGCAGATTTTAAAACAGTTGATATACTTATTTATAATTTAATATTTCTTTTATAAATCTGTTATTAATAAAAATTCGAAGGCTTATTGTAAGGAATAATAAAAAATATATTTATTGACGACTTTTTAATTTAAAAAACTACAATTATTAACAATATACTTTTGCTATATTTACTAGTATGCAGCATATATTTCAACTACAAAGTCAACTCCATGAGATTGTTGACTGTTAAACTCAAGAGTAACGTAAGTTTTTCCAATTCCTCCACTGACGAGAGAGACGTGAGCTCCATTGCCATTTTGCTTTTGGTCAATAGCCTTGATCATGGTAATCCGTGCCTTGCCATCGGTCGTGAATGTCCTTTTTTCACTAATTCGGCTCAACCATTGAGAATTTATTTTAATCGTTTGTTTAAGAAATAGTTTATCGGTATAAACCACCTGTCTATTGCCAATTTGAAGGTTGTGAGAGCTGTTGGTATTAGCTGAGCATGGTTCCAACAAAGCAATGACTACTACACTGCACAGAGCTACAAGCACAGTATTTTTCATTGTGACGTTTTCTGTAAAAAATTAATGTAATAATGTATTAGTCTCAATTATAGTTTTTTTCTATAAATAAATGATAAATAATAAAGTATAGGTACTTAATCATTATATATAATATAATGTTTTTAGGATTTTCAAAATACTAGTTGGTTGGCAAGTATTAAGACTATTTTATATTAGGAAAAAAAGTAATAAAAGCTAATAAAGAAATGAACGTTGTATTTTTCAATAACAGAAAAATGCTCTTAATTATGTTATATACTCTATCCAAAATTTCAATTCAATATGCTGAAATGTTTAAGAATGGCGTTTTAATGGAATTTTTTTTATAATTGTCTCATCCATCTAAAAATTTTGTAGATGTTTAAAAATTTTTTGCAGAGATAGAAAGTATCATTACAATGGTAACTTTACTCTGGATTTGAATAAATATCAATATATTTTTTAATATTTAAAAAATAGCTTGGGTTATAGTAAACCGGGGGAAGACGCCATACTTAAGGGAAAAATTCAAATAAAATCTATAGAAATTAAGAAAACTAAATTTATACAACTTATCTTATAGTAAAGAAGAGTATAAGCTATTAAACATATATAT
>JAPYZA010005495.1:0-18125 GCA_030522685.1 Eupelmus azureus
TTTTCCTTAACGCATCCCCACGACAGCTGAAAAATACAGTGTGGGCAATTTGTATAAGCGCGCAGTCGAAAATCGCAGGCGCGTCGTCTGCTCATCGGCTCTCCGGGAATCTTAAAGACGCTGTAAACAAGATCCAACAGAACGTAAGAATTTTATTGCCTCAAAGTCCTCCTCTTCCCTATCGTTTTCATCGCCGATCAGAGACGATATCCAGATCGCGCGAGAGATCCGTGTAAATAATGAGCGGTCGCTATACGAACGCAGGCGCGCACCGCAGAATTTTTGCGTCGAGCGCGCGCTCGGCTGGACGGGAATTTTAGTCCTGTCGATCCGGCTGGGATTGATTTTCTTTCTTTTTGAAGGCCGGAGTGCGTAAATAGATTTTGAGATCTTATCTTTTATAGACGATCTTCGCGAGCCTCGTGAATCAGAGGTCTATAAAGATAAGCTGGGCCTGAATTTATCGTGGGTATCAAATATGGAGATGGAAATATTATTAGGAACGAAAAATCGCATTGGGATCGGGATATGTTATTTAGAAATTCTATATCACTGCTGAATATTTGCAAAAACTTATACTTGTATTTTATTAGACTAGTCAATTCATTCGAAGAATATTATTTTAACAATTTGGTTTATTAATAACTAGTTTTGAAAGTGAATAAAAATAATCTAAATAATAGTTAAGTGTTTATCAAAGATTTAATTTTATAAATATACAGATTATTTAATAAACAAAAATAATATCTGTATAGAACTCAAAATTAAAAAGTGATCGTTGCTAAGCTATAAATGATATTACTTAACCTTTAGAGGACGGAAAAACCAATAGAGTGGTAGAAAAATGTTAAAAAATTAAAAAAAAAATTTTTTGCTATCATTGTTTGAGCTTTTATAGTGGCTTTCCCACCCTTGAAAGGATAAAAAACATGAAACATTTTTTTACAATATTAATACTTTTACTTAATAAACGATAAATTGGACGTGTATGGTACTGCGAGCACTTCGCCAGTCGCTAACAACTTTTACTGTGATTATTAAAAATAATAATTATTGACCAATAGTTACCATTTTTTAAGATAATCATATACATATAATAATATTCATCAAAATAATTGCCAATTAGCAAACTTGAATACAGTGGCATATTCATGCCCAAGTCACCCTCTAATCTCGTCACTCAAAAAAAAAAAAAATTAAAACATTCAGAACCCTAAAATTTAACTCCAAAAAAATTGAACGCACCGCGCGGTCATCTGTTCCAAAGAACACAGGCACGCGCCCAGTGCAGCGTGTAATACCCCGATAAATAGGGTTGTTAAATCCTAGCCGAGAAAGGGCACGAGCCGCTTGCGCACGCGCGCATACTTTCGTCGTCGTTCAGCCTCGCGCGCGCGCGCGCAAAAGAACAAGAAAGGAAGAAGCGCAAGAGTAAGATCCAACGGAGCCGGTGCAGCTGGCGAAAAGGCATTTATTGCCCCTTCGCGTTTTACGGGTTCTTTAATTCCCTGCAGCGACGCGGAATATACATCCGAGGATCTCAAGGACGAGTCTGGCTGCTGCTCTCTCAAGCCTTTGGAAAATTCAGGCGCGAGCTCTCCCGACAATGAAATCGTTCCGCCTTTGTGTACACACACTCTCGCGCCCTGCCGGCCGTTTTTTCTCGGCTTTCGGCCTCGCCGGCATAAGCGCGAGCTTTCACCCCGCTTTTTATTGTCTTCGTAGAAAATTAAGCTGTAAAGAGGCTGCCGACGCCAAAGGACTGCTTCTTCCTGCCGGGCGAATATGCGCGCAGCCACCGCCGCTTTTTATTACTGCTTATGAGTGCTAGAAAAAGGTGATGAACGGACGAGCCGAGTCCTTGCGTTGATGCCATTATTTTAACTCTTCGCGCGGTCAGACTGTTTTTTAACGCCCCGGCGTGGATAATCGTTGATAATTGAGGTTTTCGGTTCTGGCGGGATTTACATTCGTGTTCGGTGTTTTGTAGCCAGTGAAATCTTTGCGTCTAATAAACACATAAAATGTATAAACACCATTTATTGCTTTGTTTATATTTTATGGTGTACGTGTCTATTAGTTTCGCTCTAATGAACTAAAATTATACTTTTTGTGCAATTATTAATTTTAAAATTTTAAAAACTGTAAGAACTTGTTTTTAAAATAAAAATATTAAATAATACATAGCAAGAACAAAATTACTTTAGTCAAAACAAGCAATTTTGTCACAAATTAATATAGAACAATGGCCAAATGGTCTAAATCTCCGAGCCCTTTCATAATAACTCTTAGTATCAACAAAGACTAATGAGGCTTCGGACAAATACGATGATCGCAAAAGCGGATCGAGCGAGCGAACCAGTTTCACCTATTTTTCAAAGACGTTTCAGTCATAAGCGGCAGCTCGTGCCGACTGAACTGTATACGCGGCGCGGCGACTGAACTAATTCAAGAGATTACAGAAAATCCATAGTTGTAACAGCGGCGAAGGTGCGGGATTAAAAGCGACTAAACCGATATCCGCCTCTATTTTATTTCAAGCGAAACTGGGTCAAAACCGATCGTTACACAATTGAATTGCGCTCGCCGAGAGGCTTTAGACCTTTGAGCGAAGATAGGAATCTTTTCACCCTTTTCAAAATTAGCTGTTTTGAAGAGTTCTAGATAACATCTGTTTTTATTTTTCTAGCTCTATTAGGATTGTCGGAGGTTCTTATGAGACACGACCGTGGCAATATTTATTTTATTTAATCTGTCACTGACTTGCACTTTTATGAAAGAAATTTTGTGGCAAACATGCTTAAAATTTTTACTTAATCATTAAAATAAAATGCTTGACATTTATAGGTCAAAAAATATAATTGGCAGTAAACATATGACTCACTATCATCATCTCGTCTCAAAATCATCGCAAAACACTTCGCGCTCGGGGCGAAAATCATCGTACACACATTGCGCTTCTCGGCTTATCCCAAACAATTAAATTTTAAAAAGCCCGGGCAATAAAGGTGTTTATAAGAGGGAAGTGCAATTACTACGCTCTGGGCGAATTGCGGGCGCCCGTGCGTACAGGTACCGTAAGGATGACGCCGAGTAAAAAAGGGCAAGGCGAGCGAACAAATTGTCCCGCGCGACGTTTATCGCTGGAAATTGGCGGCGCGTGTCATTTCTTGCCCTTTTACGAGTGTATCGAACTCGCGCGCCTGCAGCGGCCAATTTTTCTCCGAACGATAAAACCCCTTTGCTGATTACGGCGAAAGCACAATGGAGCGAGGCTCCGATTTTTATTATGCCAGCTGCAAGTAGCCGGCGCTCGTAATTCACGTTGGCTCTTATGTCCACTCGATGCGAGGCGAGAAACTGTGTCAATTCCCGGCGGGGATGACGCCGTGGAAAAGGAAGCGAGGGAGAGAGAGGCGCTGTTGTCGAAATTTTCGGGCTGGATGATAATGCAACAAGGGCACACGCTTGGTTGGGCAAAAAGTGGTAACAAGCGACTGCGGGATTCGCGCTAATTGCTCGCTGAACTTTCGAGATTGCGCGCTTTTGCCAGCGTTCTTTTTTTTCAATCGGTTATTCTTTTTTGGTGTTTGCCGAGAATAAATTGGACGGAGAACTGGTTATTTGGGTTATCAGAATATTTGAATGCTCTGATTTCTTCTGAGCATTCGTTGGGAATCGAAACATGAATTTTAAATGCAAATATAAAAGCACGAGCGTTTATTGAAAACTCAGTAAAAATAACTTTCTGCTTTTATATTCCATATTTTTGGAGGTTTAATTTTATTTTTAGAGAAAATTCATTTCGTTACTGTTTAATATCCTGTCCCGGAAAGAGATGTAAAAAATTAAATCTTCTTTTTCGATATTGATTTTTTACAAAATTACATGTCGTGTATTTTTTTGAATTAATATTTACAAAATTCCGTGTTTACCCAGCGTATAAATTAAAGCTCATTAAAGCGGTCTTCTGTAAAATTCGAAACACTTATAAATTCAAATTAGTGTATACATACATCGTGCCTGTATTAATGCCTGCTGCGTAATAATCTCATTTTTCTCGATCGCCAGCAGAGGCCAGCGCAAATAAATCTCTAGACACGTGTAGCCGGTCAAAAATCGGGCAAAACGAGCGAGTCTTCATTAACGGCAATCCAGTAGCCGAATTTCTTGTAAAGATTACGAAACGATCCTGTATGCGGGGACAAGAAATCGCTCGTAAATCGAAACATCGAATCACTACGCGACGATTAATAAACTTCGCTCGGTGCCCCTGCAGCTGTTCGGCAGAACGGAATGCGCACGCAAACGTATTAATATAATAAATAATTAAGCCTGGCGCACGATTCGGCGGCGGCCGGATTTAAATCGTACGTATCCCGAGGAGAGTCCGCGGTCATCTGACATAATAACTCTACCAAGCATTAATCGAGCGAGCGCGCGGGCCCATTCCGTATCCTCGTGCTGGCGCAGCGTCATGCCACGGCGCATTTATTGCACTGCAAGAGGATGGCCCTCCGGCAGATCAATTTTCAACTGGAAGATGTTATCTCGTAAAGCCGAGAGCTACCCTTTTTTCGCTATTAATTATTTTGTTTCTGGTAATTAAAATGACTTTTGCGATCAGCGAGCCCTGTGTGCATGAACGATCTTTATTGTACGTGGACAAAAAGAAGAGGACCGGGAAGATATGTTTGTATTCTTACCAAGAGGCTGTTGCTATTATACTTCGAAAGGTAGATAAAATCAACTATATATATATATATAGTTGATCATATATCAACTATATATATATATATATATATATATATATATATATATTATTTTATATATATATTTGAAATAAACATATGATTTTATCTACCTTTCAGCAATCAACATATCAACTATATATATCAACATATTTTAAATAAAATCAAACTGAATTTTATATATTAAGTTACTAATCACTTTTTGTATACCAATTTTGAAATTTCTATTATTTCAAAATAATTATAAACTATAAGAAAATCTTTTTTGTTCACCTAGGATATGAAATCAAGATAGAATTATTGATATGTAATAAGAATGGCACTAGATATTGGTATATTTTCCAACCCCTACATGGAGTGCTTTGGCATATATTTCTCACTTTGTAAAGAAAGGACAGCTCAAGATTTATTAATTGGTTTAATACTAAGATGAAATAAGAGAAGTAGATCAAAAAACCAATATATTCGTTTTATTATAAAGGACCGAACAGATACTATCCTCCAAGATTCGTGTCCCGTCTGACCTATACTATATACAGAAACGTTTACAATAAAAAATAGATTTTAGATAACTATGTAATTAAATATATGTATATTTAATCAAAATATTTAATAACAAAATAACCGTAACATCACCAGAGACAACTTTCCGCCCATACTGTCTCTCCTTCATTCCACCTCGTGTGCCTTTATTATACCTCGGTACGTGGTAAAGCCCCTTCTGACTTTTGTAGGCACCTCGTACCTCAGTAATTCAATTTGAGCCCTATCCTGGTATTGCTGGTAGTTTGAAACGTCATCTGGCCGTCCGCTTGCACGGTCCTCGCTCATTATTGCCAATTATTCGGCCATCCCGCAGAATTGCTGCCGCGCGCAGTAACAGGGCGCAATGCGCCCATTCGAAAGAGCCTAATTACTCGAGACATTTCGTACGTAAGTGTCGTTAAAAGCGCCTGCGATTTATGACAAATAAATTACTTGCTTAACATTGCCCACCGCGAACTAATTCTCGCCGACTTTCTAGACGGTATTCAGGCAATTTTATTTACCGCAACTACGTATGTAAATAATAATTGACTTTTTCAAGCGGAATGGAAAGCCGAAGCGTCCTTTTCTATAAATCACGAGATCGTAAAACTTGCTATAACCAAGAAAATCGTGAATGCATCGGCTTTCATTCTTATCGCGTCAATCTGAGTCTTGTATAATTATGCGCGCGAGTCTCTCGAAGTTTTTTTGGACCTACTATTTACATAATGGGGCACTGGAGAAAAAGGCGTCGTCGCGCCGGGACTCAGAAGTGCACCCTTTTCTAATTACCGCAGGTACTCCGTCGGGGATCTGGATCAAGAGAGACGAGACACACGTAAGAGACACCTGAAGTCTCGACTCGTAGGTCTAGACGACCCTCAGTCGCGCTCAGATAAGGCTAAAAGCATGGGGGGTGCGAGGTTTGGAGATCCGGGCCCCTTCTTCGACTTTTAAATATGAAAGCATTCTTCACGTGCTTATGATAGGCTTCCTCTTGAGATTTTTTCTTTTAGGCACGCTTTAAAAAAAGTCTTTGGTTAAGACAAATTTTTATGCATATGTTATATATTTTTTTGCATAATTTTAAAAATTTTTAAATAGGAAACAAAAATATTAATTAAGAATTTGTTAGAGTTAAAAAGTTATTAATTATTAAATAACTACAAAGATTTTTGTTTTATATATAAAAAATTATCGATTAATAATTTCGATCAGTTCGTAAATACAGATTTCCTTCTATAATCTAAATAAAGATACTGAAAAAAACTAATAAGCTACATAATTATTTAAGAATCAAAAAATAATAAAGCCATTCATATTGACAGACAGCTATCATTTGGCTACCGCAGAGCCACAGCAGCAGCCCGCTTTCGCTTAATGAATTTTTTCCCCGCCGAGAAACTAAATTACGAAAGAATACCTTTTGTAATTACATCGGCGTGCGTTCGCGAGCAAAACGACTGCACTCGCAAGCTAATACAGAGACGTAAAAAAGTCATTAATAAAGCGCGTACGTCCTGAAAAAAGGCAAGAAGCCGGCGCGAAGCCAGGGGCAAAAGCGTCAGCGTACAGTGGTGTGGACGTGCGCGAGAAATGAATAAGAGAGCGAGCATAAGAGAGAGAAAGAGAAAGATTCAGACACACACACACACACACACGTGTGTGGGTGTCCAAGCTCGGCCGCCCATGTCGATTGGCGTGCGCCCGGAGTAACAATTTAATTACAGAGCCATCCCTACGCAGGCGTGCGAGCCCGATATGTATAGCAGCCACCCACGATAAATTGAATTTGCCACGGTATTAAGGTCCCGGATGAAGCGGGGGAGAAAGCAAGAAAGAGAGAGAAAGATTCTCGATTTATCGGGTTCGCACAGCCGGCAGCGCTGAACAGTAGTCGCGGACTGTGCGAGCGAGAGAGGCTCGATATTCTAATTAAGAAATTCGTCATCGTAGAAATTCACTCATGACTTCATCAAGCGAGGCTCGTGCGTTATTATATTACGATCCTCCTCCGGGGAGCGCAAAAAACTCATTTGCATGTTCGCAGGCCAGGTTCTTTTTGCACGAGTGCAACTCGCTTGGAAGACGTCATTTAACGAGAGAAATTAAAAATTACACTGCCGAGTTATTATGTGCTTTATCGCTCTTCTTTCTTTGGGAAGTTTTTCTGTTTCTTCTTATACGTATATGGGTCTGGGAAAGAATTTCGGTTCAGCATCTTACGGAAGAACTGACGATTTTGTCACGGTATTTTTGTTAAAAAATAATTAGCAGGTAAAGTGTTTGAGAGAAAAAGAAAATAATTTGTTGCGTGCACATGTGAGCTAGTATGATGGCAGAATGAAGACATCACTTTAAATAATTGGGTTATGCAGAAGAAACCTTTTAGCATTTGTAGCTTGAAGTTGAAAATTCATATATAAAAACAGTTGTCGTTAGGTAACTTCATGTATATATAATTTCATATCGGCACCATCACTAAATTCATCAGTTTTAAGAATTTTTAAAAATGTTTGTTTCCTTTCCTAATACACAATGAAATATAGCTCTATTTTAAACGGTTCTTTTGTCCAGCAAAGTAAAATACGTCACAGAGCACAATCGACACTGCATTTATTATCAGAATCCTGCAGCTTTTTAGAAGCATCAAAAACACATTTTCCATACTGCGAAACACAAAGTTTCCCTCTCAAACACACACCCACGCCAGATCTCCTTTCTTTTCCCAAAGCGCATTTTTCCTTTTCAATAGCACATCTGAAAAGTAGCCATTATGTAAGTCACGTAGAAAACTTTGTATACAGTAGTACAGAGCATCCGCGGCACACAATGTAATCAAATAAAAGAGCTCCTCCTCGCTCCGACCTTTTCCGTGCACTTGGCTCCTTCTCGGAGCAGCTCGTGCAAGTTCGAACACGCACCGGCTTTTGTGCAGACGGCGCGCTTGCAGGTAGACCTGCGAGCGGAAAAAATAAGGCCGCACTGCATAGCTCGTACAAAATCGCTCGACACACTTTTTCTTTCGAATCCTCCCAGAGCCACTGTGTGTGTGCTCTTCTTCTTTATGCAAAAGCGGAGACCGTTGCGAGAGCAGGCTCCAATCTTCACGGCTTCCGCGAGACAAGAGTCGAAGCGGCGCTTTCTCATGCAGCATATGAAATCTCTGTGCTTGTTGCTACAGGCGTTCGGCAGGCGACTTTTGTGTTTGAGAGAAGTATGGGTGCCGGAGCACTTTACACCTTGAAAATCTTCGGCGGTTCTCAGAAAATTTTTCTCGAGGCGTGGAATTTACACTTGATTGGTGACGGTGGAATTTAAAGAGATAAAATCGCAATCAATTTTTTTATGGTTGGTTAGACTTTGAATTTATAGCTACAAACAAAAATTTCAAAGTCTCGTCTGCGAAAATTATTTATATTTAAGTACATGCAAAGCAGCTCCAGGTTTATACAAATCCTTATATCATACCAAACATTACAAAAATCTGCCTTTCAGTATTAGGTAACCCTGCATCACCCACTCTTGCATCATCCGAGTCCAGATAATCCCCCATAAACAAATAATCTTCCAGCGACCCTTATATATCACCTTGCGCCTCCCCTAATTGCCCGCAGGAATCCATCGGCTTGTGTTAGGTAACATCCTACGGCCCTTGCGCAATTCCCCATCGGGCCCCTTCAATCCTGCGTAAGCTTCCTTAAAATTTTCCTTCCGTGAAAAATATGCCGCTCTCCCGCGTACCCTTGAAAACGAGAAAGCGTCGCGCGCGGTGGTTCGTTATTATACACGGCCAAGTAAGCGCGAGAGAGCGTAGAGACACGGCCTATTGCGCATTGAAAAAGGCCGAGGGCGAGCCTTTTATTGTGCCTATACATAATACGTCGGGCCTCTCTTTTTCGCTCTCACCTCTTCCGCGTGGGAGAGGGGTTAAGCCCTAATCCGTGCCGGGTATTAGGTGAAACCCGTCCGCATTTCATGCGAGCGATTCCCCGAAGCCCCGGCTCTCTCGTTCTGTATGTATGAATTTCGAGAGAGCAGAGGTAGAGGTGAGGTAAAAATGGGTCGTTGAGTTGCGTGGAGGGAAGGGAAGAGCGATGGGCTCGACGATTTTCGTTCGAGTTTGCTGTCTTTTTTGTTAAAGGGGAAAACTCAATCTGATGATTCATTTCTTCAGGTTTCGAGGGAAAAGGGAGATCTGTGTTAGAACACAATGGATAGGAGGTGACACAACATTTTCGAAAAGCATGTTTTTCAAGAATTTTAAGATAATTATTTTTTATGAGTTTATTTTTTATAAATATTTTTTGTTGGTTTCCTTTTAGTTTATATAGACTACCCATTAAGTATAGAAAAGATATTTTTTTAATTTGTGATTCTTTTATAAAAATGATTTTCTTAAAATTTATTTGAGATTTTATATTATACAATAATATATAAAGAGGAAAATTATTTTAAAAAGAGTAAATATTGGCGAAGGGTCGTGAACTTATTTAAATCAGAGAATTTCGACATGTATTTATGAAATATATTTGAAATTTTACAAAGCAGTAAAAAATATCGTATATAAAATATTGTAACATTGCACACATAACATTCATAAGTGTGCGAATGTTGTGTTAAGAAGTAAAATTACAAATTGGTCTATGAAACACATTCTCGATGGTTGTAATTTTAATTTCAGGATTCTTCAAAAATAAGAGCAATCTTCATCCAAACACACAAATATCCTAGGAAAAAAAAAAAAAATTCTTTTATCTTCGTCGAAATAAAACTATGACAAAGCCACTGCCCCCAGTAGTCATTAGCTTCTCAAATCCACGCCAATCCAGGCACCCCAATGTCCAACGAGGCCTGAGAAACTTCTAAAATAAACCATCAAATAAATAGATTTTCCAGGTGCCTACCTACGTCTAAATCTCGCTCTCTTTCTCTCCCAAGACACGCGATCTATCTGCAGATGTCGCGCTTCCAACCATACAGCTTCACCCTATCCATACCCACACTTTCTATAAAAAAAAAACGTCGCGCGCGGGTTTAGATTCGTATCTTACACCATTTTTACTCTAGCCGGGCCATTCATTCCATTGAAAAGTCCTTGGCACTCCTGCGCATTCATCCCGGCCTCGCGCACGCTCGAGTAAACGCTCATCCTCATTACGAGCCTCTCTTTTTCTTCTGTGTATATATATATACGACGGGCGGCCGTCGCGTGTCTGGCTTGCGTCGAGCGGCTTTTCGCAATTGGCAAACACGTCTTGGGCCGGCAGGCCGGATTATCCGCGCTCGGCCGCCTTTCGGCGTGCGAGTATACACGGCTCGATCTAGGTCTGTTTCGGGGAAGGAAAAAAGCGCGGGGCTTAAGGTGCTGCCTGATGCGTAATCGGGGGACGCTTTAAGAGTGCGTATAAGCGCATTCTTGAGCGCGCGTGGGCTGCCCAAATATTACGCGGCGTGCTTTGATATATCAAAGGAATCGTGCGAAACTGGAGTTTTTTTTCGAAAAATGTGTTTATTGTGGAAGTTGTTTATTATAAACATTTTATATGGAATACAATTTTATCTATATAGAATCGTTTTGAGCTACTAATATAAAATAAAACAAATAAATAAAAAACGATTTTTCCATTTAGCTAAACATATGTTAAAGTATTTTTGTTCCAAAGCTAGTCATAAAGAAAAACCAGCCAACCGGCGAAAAGCCATCAAGTGCTCCACCTCCTTTAGCCAACAAATTCAGGGCTCAATAATTACGTCTTCAGCATTGACATCTGCACCATAAGACGACAGTCGTACGACAGCCGAACGATGTTTTCCTTAGCCCAGCAACGCAGACGTCTTAAGCGAAAAATCTCTTAACCATCCCACAAAAATACAGCGATCCCATGCTCTCGCGCGTGCTCGCACGCGTGTAATCCCCTACGCACTTTTTCTGCGCGCGCTGCACCGGTCAGCTGCAGCCTGCGCTCGTAATTACTGGGCAGACGAAACTATAATACGAGCGGGGACTGCCCTACGGGGGCGCCCGAGCTTTTAATAAGCACCTACGAAAGGGACGCTGGCCCGGCTGGAGACAAAACACAAATTAAGCAATTACGAGCCATTATGAAGTTATTCGGGACTCGGCGAGGGGGTTATGTTGTGTATAGGTGCCGAACGGGACAGGTAGACGAAAGTTCGTTGTCGCCTGGGCGTCGCGACGTCGGAGCTTCTCGATTAGATATTGCTGGCTGGCGACGAGCTGAGCGTTTGATTAAAAGCTTCCCTTCACGGGGGACAAACCGGATGCCGCTGGATGGGTTTCGTGCTGGTGTCTGGGTTTTTGAGAGAGGTCTGGACTATTTGAAAGTAACGAGAGATGCGCTGCTTTGCGCCCGTGGTGGTCGCGCGATGACCACCACCGGAGGGGCCAAGAGAGTGGTGGCATTGTTCGGTGGTGTCTTTCTTTCTTTTTCTCGAGTGGTTCGTTGGAGTGCTGCACGAAATTTTACTGTTTAGGAGAAAATTGTTTTTGTAATTTTAGACAATTTGGAATTGCTTGCTGTATTCAAAATATGAATAGTGATTTTATTTTTCTAAAAGAATATAATGACACTCTATTTGTGTTAGAAAAAAAGAGTTTTCTTCTTCAATTTATTTCTTCATTGCAACAAAAAGACAAACTAGTAGATCAACTAATCAAAACTTAATGCATACAAGATAGCATCTTAAAAAGTAATTACAACTCTTTTACATAGAAACCCGAAACCAGACCTATACCTCGTAATCTCCACAATTTTCCCCAGGCTCCCCGTTAAAATCATGTTGCAATATTCCCCGGCAAAACCGTAACACCGCTAAAACCCTCTCGCCGTAAGAATTTTTCCGCTAAACTCAAGCCCATACACGCGGCCCCTCGTATCCGCACCCTCATTATCGTACTCTAATTTCCCTACAAGCAAGAGCCGCGCTCTTTTTTCGCCCTCAACCCGCCATCCGACAAAGAAAATACCCTTTCTCCCCGAGAAAATTTCCTGCGCTACGCTTCCGCGTAATTACTTTGTTTTACCAAGGCCCCCTGTCCCTCTCCCCGTGCCCTAACGATCTGTTTTCGATCGTTAGCTCTAAGCCCTCTCGAGCCGGAGCGTCGTCAAAGCCCGGGGAGAGATAAAATCTGGGAGCGCGCGCGAGAGAGGCCTAAATTCGAATATTACGCGCGGGGGCAGGACGAGCGGAGGAATCGTTAATGGTCCCGGCTACTGAGCAGCCAGTCTCTCCTTTCTCCTCCTCCTTTTTTTTCTACGTCTATCTGAAAGCTTCTTTTCTTCGATGAAAGGGGATTGCGCGGGTATTAGGCATCGAGGCGAGAGAGCCTGGAGCTCTTGTATGTAGGCGCGCGGGTTTAGCTTCGTGATTGATCAATTTCGCGCGGTAGGTAATGGCGCGGGCGGCGTTTGCTCTAATAATCAATTTCCTTGTTTCTTTCTTGGCGAGAGCCGGCTCTGTTTTCAGCCGATAAAAAACGAAATGACGGCTGTTGTATTAAAGCGGCTCATGGGAGCAAGATGGTATAGGTCATTTATATGAACAAAGTCACGCCGCGCTCGTCATTAGAGATCGAGAGAAACTTTGTATTTGCTTGAAAGTAATGGTAAGATGATTTTACTAAATGTTAGATTAAGAATATTGTATTATAATTCTATTATTCTTCTATAAAAATCATATTAAGGGTTAAATTTGACTTCGTAGTTACGTAACTGCGTAATTCAATATTTACGACTCGCGATTGCGCAATCAAAGATATTCCAGCTCATTAGTGCGAATAAAGCTGAAAGCCCTCCGCTCTTTAAAATCAATAGTAGAAAATTACGGACTCGCGCGCGCGCAGCGCCGATAAAAATTGCGCATAACGAAAGAAAGCCAGCCATTCAAACGATATCCCCCGGAGCGAGTGCACAATTTTACCCTCCCCCCCTTCACTCTCTCAAGAGCCCCTAATGAAATCTAACGACCCTCATTTCTGGGCGAAGCGGCCAGGCTCTCGGTGAACTTGGAAAGCTATTAAAGCTGGCCTCCTCGGAATCGCGCTCGGCCGGCGCAATAACGCCGCAATCGGAATAATAGCCGCGCGAGAGCAACAACGGCGCGCGGTATCTCCTAAAATGCACCACCCGGAGAATCTCGATTGCTGCTAATGCGAAGATAAGGCGAAAGTTGGGGATACGCGATCTCTTCGGCAGTTTTGCTTTGATCGCGGAGGTGCAAAAATTCGCTCGCCGTGGTGTTTTGTTGGGAGGCATGGTGAATGCGTTTCTTTCATTGTGTAGAAGCTGGCTTTGCGTTCTGGCGCCACCGAGGTGGTCGAGAAGTAATCGAGTGAACAAGCGTTTTTTCCGGCTCGAGTGGCTCGAGTGGTCTGTTTCTTTTTTTTTCGCTGGCTTCGCTTGTGATGCGCTCTTGAGAATGGAATATTTTTAGTCGAGGCTTTTATGCTCGTCGATTTTTACGAGAAAATGTATTCTTTGAGATGGAGGGAAATAATAATGAATATGCATTGTAATCGCGCTGGGAAAATTAGGAATTGAGCGAGATTTAGTGGTTACAATAGATACGTTTAAACAGTTTTCATAGAAGAAAAGTGTAAATTATAAACTAATCGGAAAATATTTTTTAAAACATGTTATATAATAATTTATAGCAATTCATAATAAATCTAATTTTAATTTTTTAGCTTAGGTATCACAATTTTATGAAAACATATATACATATTTAAAAAAGCAACTCTTATCGTAAAACTTAATATCTTCGATAAACTTTCACCTAAATTTCCATAATAACCAAACACACTTCCTCTTAACACTACCCATAATCCAAACCATACCCCACCAAGGCTCGAGCACACAAAATAACCAAGCCGGTACTTGAACGACGCAATTTTTCCACAACCGGCGGCGAGGCATTATGCGTCGACGCGCTATCTCTGAGAAGCCGGAGCCCCCGCGTGGAGGAACAATCGCTTATATATACCCTGAAGGATCCGAGCGCAGAACCTCAGGCCTTTGAGCGCTCGGGCCTCGGGGTGGCCTTTTGTAAGTCCGCATGATCTGCGCTACTTCCTTCCGGCACGTGGCTTCGCCGACCTTTTTTCCGAGATGGCCTTACAAAGAGAGAGAGAGCCGGGGGCATTTTTTTTCACGTTGCCTCCTCCCACGAAAGCGTAACGTACATATTCTTTTTCGCTTTTCTCTCGGGCTGCGCCGTCTTCCTTATGGCGCGCGAGAAAAACAGGATGTTTTGGCGCCGGTACAGCCGCGCGCTTTTGCGTTTCGGATTCGAGCGGCTTGAGTTGAAGCGCTTGGGAATCGTCTGATTTTGTAGTTTTATTTTCGGTATCATTCTTGTTTTATTCGACAAGATTTTAAACGAGAATTTCAAGGTTGACAATTAAAATGATCGCCGCATTTTCATGGGAGTAAAAATATATCAAACAATTAACCAAGCAAGAATAAACTGGCATAAGCAGGTGTTCTGCTTTACTCGTGCCAACCACCTTAGAGTAATTTGTTAATTGCGCCATTACTTTTAGTGCGATCGCTTTAAAGAGATCCGCGCATACGGGCACGCTTGAATTTTTCCGGTCCTGCATCGCCGAGAAAGTGTAATTTTCAAAAGGATTTTACGAGTCGAGCTGTAAGCTATGGTAAATAAAATGCCCGACTGGAATAACAATATAAACGTATAGGCAGCCGTGAAATCGAGGCTGTACGCGAGAGCTGGCCATTAATTTTAAGCTGACTGATCTTCTTTCGGCCCTGCGCGCACCGGAACTTTACGGCTTGGAAGTTGAATATTAATGACAGCTATACCGCGGGAAGGGTAATGTAGCCGAAAGAAGTCCTCTTATCTGATACACTGTACTTAAACTGTATCGGGAGTAACGGTCGCTTTCTCGAAGGACAATCATTATTTTAACGCGCGCACTAACGTTTTTAGCGGGCTTTAAAGTCTGTACTATAATTTTTATTCGTAAACAAATGCTTATTGATTTTATAGCCCTGTTAAAATTGGCAAGGGAAAGTCGATAAAACGAGAATGTTTATTTATTTTTACCTCGGCTGGTTGGTGATAAATTAATTAGTTTAAAAATTATGGCATTATTTATTAACTTGTCATGTTAGTAAATAACTATGAAAGTCACTTAAAAACAATTGATTTAAATATAGTATTGTGGCTAGGGTTACTCGTAACTAGGCAAAAATAGTTGATTTAATGAAAGTCTAGAGGTGTTGTTGAGCGCTGTCGCTGAAACAAAGACTTTAAATTATTTTATTTAGAACAAATAAATTATGCGCTTAGCATCGAAGGTGAAACAACGGTTATTATTTTACGACTCCGCTAATAAATCAAACGGAAAAATGCCGCTCGTTATTAGCGACGTTATTTACGAACTGACGCGCCAATGCGGCTTTAACGAGAAGCGTTAACACCTGAGCCGCGGCCCGACTCGTCATTTTCCGGTATTTTTACGGACGAGCTGTATTTATATCTCGAGCGTATCCCACGTATGCTAATTTCGTATATAGAAAGGTACTTCAGCCGTAGTATTTTAATGCCGGCCATAATCCGGATATCAGGGATTAGTTAGCATAATGTGTGTAGGACCGGCTCTGAATATTCCATATACGTACTTCTGCTTTGAATTACACGTCTATATTGGTCGACTTCTGCCCACGCGAGCTTTAATATAATCTCATGCTAATTTCGTGTTTATACAATGAAATAATAGCTAATGTTCCTATGGCTGGTCAGCGTATTTAGCTTACATTGTAGAGTGGCAAACTTGTAAATTTGCATAATGTTTATCTATTATTGACAGAAAGTCATTATGAGAAAATATAGAAGAGAACGCTTTGAACTGTATTGATAAGAAAAGTATTTCCTATACAATGTTGCTAAATTTTATTACGAAACGTCGTAAAACGTGCTATTTTATGCTGACAGAGGAATGCTTCTTAAGAAGTCTAATTAAAAATAGATATCATAAATATTCCAAATCGGCCTGCTTATAAAACATTTATATGCGATATTAAAATCCATTCTACTTCTTTATCAATTTACAACTCTATTTCAACATGCATTCTATTACAACAAAACAAGCCTTCGCCAAAGCAACCAAACAACTTAAAAATCCCAAAAAATTTCCTCAAAATAAAACCCTGAGAACTGCACTCCTCCGCACCTTCCAACCACACACTTACGCATTCCCATCTTCACAAGTACCATCCAACCATCCGACCACCGCCGAGCTCGCGCTTAGCAATCCTCCCCGGAAAGAGACATAATTTCCTCGTCATTGTCGCACGGAAAAGTCCGCTTGAGAAGCACGTGCGGTTTCCCTCCACGCCGCAGCCAACCAAGTCGTCCGGCGCATTCAATAGCCTCAAGGCGCCAGCACGCGCTCAGACAGAGGCGGGCAACTCGGCGCGCGCCACGGAAATTCCCGAAAGCCGAGCTGAGAAAAGCCAAACGTCCTCGGGTTCTGCGAAGAGGCGCAGCAGCCTGGTAAGCCTCGCATTTCGATTCCTCCCACGCGACACATTGTCACTCTCGGACCAGACGGCCCTTTTTTTTTGTCTGAATCTTCGGGCTCTTCCTACTTTTTTTTTTTATTGTGAAGGAGACGGCGTGGACCTACAGAGATGAATTTTGTCGCCGGCGGCTGCGCGCTGTGTGTGCGCCAGCGCGCGATGCTTTGGCCTTTTGACGTGTCTATTTGCTGCGGGGAGTTTATTCAAAAACTAAGCGTCGAAAGCAGAGTCCTATTTTTTTCCTCTCTCGGCGCTCTTTTCTCCTGCGCATTATTCCTGGGCGCTTTTAAAAACTGGTTCTCGAAATTGCTACTTTCGAGTAAAAAGACCGAGCTTGAAAGTATTATTGAAAAAAAGCGTATTCTCAAGAGCGCGCGTAAATCATAAGTTAAAAATACAACTTAATTGCAGGCCGAGTCGAGCTTGACTTTTCAGAAGTATCAACGCGCGCCCGAGCTTTAATTGCGCCCGTAAACAAGCGAAAAATTACGCTTTCATAACCGCCGTAACGCTCGACTCGTATATATACGCTTCTCTTCTCGAGTGGAAAAAAAAGAAAAATCTGTTATCCCCGAAAGCAGTGCTCGCGCTTCGTGCGAATCGGAGATCGCAAATAATCAAGCGAGATGTACCTGCGAGCAGCTGCCGCGAAAGCCAAAGAGAGAGAAAGAGAGAAACGTCGGCTTCCTGCCTACCTTTTCTCTCTCTCTTCCTCCCGCTCTCGTCTTTATCGTAATTTGAAGGCCGATAAATTCGGCGCGGTAGCGCGCGATCGACTAATTGCATTAATTTCGAGGCCCCTGTTACTGCTGCACTGATTTAGCTGCCGTCGGCGAGAGGCCCCCGAATAAGAAAGTGCCGACACGAGCGGCACTCACGTTTCACTCGAGGAATAAAGTTCAGGGCTTATTTATATGAATGAGAAGGAGAGAGGGGAATTCAGAATCTGGTCACGAAAAAATCAGGGATTTTACTCACAAAGGATTTTATTTTTGTACTGAATTAATTCAGTTTTAGATACTTTACAAAAGAAGGTTAAACAATATTTTTTATTTATATTCTTAAACAAAAAAGCATCAAATCATATCCTCATACTATGTATACCTCCAAGCACACCAGACCAGATAAGCCTTTAACAAGCGTAAAATTTTATACGAAAAATAAAGGTAAATAAAGGCCTGAACGATCAGCGCAAACATCCGATCGGAAAGTCAGCGAGCAGCTGCAATTAGCGCTTTCGGTATACATACTCGTCGCGCTCGCTCTGGCCCGCTCTCCC
>JAPYZA010005496.1:0-12112 GCA_030522685.1 Eupelmus azureus
ACGTTCGCGTATTGATTAAAATTCGGACTTTTTGTAAAAAATTGTACGGTAACGTACGCGAACGTACGCAAACTTACGTTGATATACGGTCAAGTATGAAATTATGCCTGAACGTACTTGGAAATACGGAGAAGTTCCACTTCGTATGTACATTTTACAAATAAAACAATGGGCTCATTTTGTTTCTCATGAAATTTCAGAAGGGGTCACCATGGGTATTTTGGTAATAGCATTTATGAATAAGGTCGGACAAAAAACAAAGAAGATTGCAGTGTTTTATGATGTTTTTCTTTGATTAACAATATCAGCGTATCCGGGCTTTAAAACAACTTTAAAAGAATTGTTATTGTTTTTCGAAAACGATTTCTTTCGATCTACGCTTGCTTATGCATTATGAAATTAATAAAATTAAAATAAAAAAATTCATGATTTATGTCCTATATATAGTGATAGGACCACCTTAAGAGATTTACATGCCAACCGTTTTTCTGACCCAATAGCGTAAACATACGATTTTACAAATACAAGCTAAACGTATCGTTTCAGATTTTTTAAAAACAGAAGAAAACCTGCTATATAGAAAACACGAAAAACTTGATTGTAACCCAGACCTCGGCATACGTATATTAACAGAAATCTACTTCCCTATGGCCACATGTGTCTTGTGTAACGATGTAAAAATAAACACATACATATCGAAGGTTTTTGATTGGTAAACAGCGACAATGCGTCAACAAAGGTATAGTAACAATCGACCTAAAGTCCAATACAGAATGAAATCTCGTTTCGGAGCAACAGCTCCAAAACGCCGGCACGCGAGCCTGGAGCGGCGCGTAAAATACGTTAGAGGCCCCATAAAGTAGTTTAAATCTCCGGCAGAAGTCAAAAACATCACAAATAGATGCACGTGCTGCTGCTGATGCCCGATGCATTGCGCGCGCCCGAAATTAAAGGAACGAGCTGGCGTGCCAAAGTTATTGGCACATTGTAAGCAAGATGAATGTTAAGGCCAAACTGTAAATGCGCGCGATTTGCCAGCGTACCTCGGGCACATGAAAAATGAGCCCACGATATCGGGAGAAGGTTAGGTTTTTTATCTTTTGGCGAGCGAAGGTATCCAAACAAACAGTGACTAATTGTGCAAGAAAAAGTCTTTTTCATAAACGTTACTTAACCGACAAGATAAACCCACATAATCGTGAATCGCGTGAAACCGAGCGAGCGTAAACAAGAGGGGGGAGGGGGAGGGGAAGAAAAAGTGCAAAAAATAGGGTGCGGCAGAGCTGCGTAACTTTAGGGTGGCCGTTTTATCTCGTACGTACCTTGGGGTCATTCTCGTAGTAATACTGCTGGGTTCGAATCCAGCGCGAGACGAGGTTGTCCTTGACGCTGTGAGCGAGGGCAAAGTAATAATCCCTCGAGGTGGCAACGTTCCTGTCCTTAACGAGGGTGTAGTGGAGGTGCCTGTTGAAGGTCTTCTTGAAGTTGGCGACGTTCTCGACGTCGACGATGCCGCGCACCGAGATCTGCTTCCTCTTCTCGTGATCGGAGTCGCTCACCGACATCTTCGCGCCCTTCAGAGCTGTCTGCTTCCTTGCGTTACGACGAACGTCTAGCGAGGTGCACGGCGCGCGCACTGGAGAATTCGTCTCGTTCGGCAGCGAGCCGCGAGCGCGAATGATACGGCGCGGGGGGATCCAAGAGGGAGAGAGTCAAGTCAAGTAGTCAGCCCGCGCGCAAGCAGAGCTGGCTCGCGTGTATAGTGTAAGCCGAGCTGTGCGGCCGAGGGGATAGAGCGTGATAGTATGCCGGTGTCACCTTGGAAAGGTCGCGCCTGCGCAGTGGCTTCTGGGGAATCGAGGAGTTAGAGTCTTGGGAGGAAGAGTTGAGCTTTGTGAGAGCCGCCATTTCTTGTGGGATGATTGTTGCTCTGGCGCGATTTTTGAACGGGTTGTTTGGTTACGTTTGAGAGCTTGTTTTACGAGTTTTTCTTTGGCTGGGCAATTTAGTTTTCGCTTCTTCTTTGCTTCTCTGGTCTTCTTGTGATAAGCGATTTTCGAGAAGAAGTAGCTAGTGTATCTATTAATGAACTAATTATAATTGAATCAATTTTATTTTTGTATAATATTAAATCACCTAATTTTAAAAGCAACGATTGTTAGTTATTAAATTTTACGCTAAATAATGTTTGCAAATAAATCTAGTTTAAATAATACATTCGGTATTTAATAGTTTATTTAAAAATAAGTAGGTTCAATGCGGTAAAAAATATATAAATTATTGCAAACTTTTAATATATTTTAACTTAAAATTAATTTTTGAAAAATAAACAATCGATAAGTAAGATTGAGCTTGTCCTTCGTGATATGGTTTTTTTAAATGATGCCCGAATGAAAAAAAAATTAGTACGTCGCGTACGTTTGTGTACGTTTGCGTACGTTGATGTACGTTTTCGTACGCTCGCGTATAGGTTTTGGTTACGATTTGGACAATTCGTACGCTAACGTACGACAACATACGCCAACGTAAGCAATCGTACGCCATTGTACATTATTGTACAGAAAACTATGTAAATGTACATTCTATAAAATATTTTATATCGAATAATAAGGAATTTCTTACGCGAACGTTTTTTATTAACTATATAAAAAATATTTAATATATAAAAGATATTTGTTTATATACATTTACGAACATTTACGTGTTTTTGGGTATATGTTCGTATTATCTTGTACATTTACACTGTAAAAAATTTTCCGGAATTTTACCACGCTCAGCGTAGGTCCCAATTATTTATCACACTTAGCAGTGTATAAATACATGAAAACGATCAAATCAGCGGTAAAACCACACCGTTCAGCACAAAAAAATTACATCGAAATTACATCGCTCAGCGTGGTAAAAATACCACTATCACAGTGGGACTTACGCTCAGCGTGGTAGTTACATGTAAATATAAACTTTACATCGCTGAACCATGTAATTAAGAGGTAACCTTACCAAAAAATTTTTTACAGTATACGTATGTTCCCGTATGTCTCCGTACGTTATCGTACGGTAGCGTACGTTACCGTACGTTACCGTACGTTTGCGTACGTTCACGTACGTTTACGTACGTTTGCGTACATTTGCGTACGTTCCTGTATATTTACGTAATCAATATTTTCAAATTTTCAATAAATTTTATTTATAAAATGTACTTCTCCGTATATTCAAGTAAGTTCCCGCACAGTTTTGTACGCTCACGAACATTAGCGTACGATCATGTCACGTAGGTTCTCATATAGCGCTCTACGAAATGTCCAAATCGTAACCAAAATGTAGGAAATGTACGGAAACGTACGCAGGCCGTACGTGAACCTACGCAGATGTACGCATGAATTTTTCCCGATGTGAAGGTAAATTGATCTTTAACGAACCAAGTTGTTTCTAGTTAATTTATTATCTGTCAACGTTTCGAAAAATCATCCGAAGCGTTGACAGATAATAAATATACTAGACAACTTCGTTCGTTAAAGATCAATTTACCTTCATATCATATAAAAATCGATTTTTACAGATTTTAACAATTGTCATGAACTCTCTTCAATTTCTTTTTTTAAGTAAGATAAATAAAAAAACTATACAATATACTTATTTGATATACTTAATTATCAAAGTAACTATTATATTGCAAATTTTGGTTACTTAAGTTTGTTACATTTCATCAGAAAGTTCAATTGTGGTACTCAAGAAATCATTTAATAAGAATGACATTTTAAACATCAACTTTAGCATATTCTACAACTAGCTCTACTTTTAAACTATACTAAAAAATGAAAAACAAATTTCTCTTAATTTTATAAATCTTATTTTATATTTTATAAATCTTAGACGGATGTAAACGAAAGTTTCTTGTATAAGTAATTAAGTAAAAGTATTCATGCGGAAATTCTTTTCCAATAAATAGGTATTTGTCTTTGTATCGTTACTAGTTCTTATTTTGTTCAACATTCAATAAGACGCTTTTCAACTTAATAAGTAACGTTTTATTTATTTTCGTCAATGTAAAGAAAAAAATTTTTTAATTCTTTAAACTCTTTTTTTACGATTAAAAAATTGATATACTTGAACTAAAAGTAAGTTACAGAAAAATCTTATTTATATAGAAATCTTCGGAGTCAGATATAAAATATCAGAAGCAAAATTTTAAATGAAGTTTCAAGTTTTTTCGTTATACTTAATTAAATTTAAAACTAAAGAAAGATAAGTCAAAATAGAAGAATACTTTTTTTAAGAAGCATGCAAATAAAATATTTTTGTTAATATAAAAACTTTTAAAATCACTTTATATATCAAATTGATATGCAATAAAAATTTATTGACGAGGGATATAGTTTAAATAGATCTTTCAGATAACAGAACAAAAAAAAATTAACGAAAAAGTACTAAATAAAAATACATATTAAAATCGATACTTTACTGTAATAAAAGAAAATCGTTGAAGAAGGCTATAAAAAGCTTTTAAATAAAACCAAAACATAAATATAAATAAAAACAAAATTACATGATACTAAAATTTATAAAAATTGAATCATCGACATTTCGTGTCTTATTAATATCGTTTATTTATAAATTAATCGTGCGAATGCAGATGCAATAATGAAAACGTCAAGAAGCGATACGCGTATTACAAGTCACATATTCTCTTAACACTTTTGCCACCTTTTTGAGATAAAAACACGTGGATTCACGTAGCTACAGATAGATATTAAGAATGTGTATAATATAATATTAAGTTGCATCTTCATGTTCTGCTTTATTGGATCATCAAGTGATGTACGAATTAACTCGATTTCCATTGCATCGCCATAAGCCAATTTTCTCTCACTCTTGTGTTTCAACTTTGCGTAATATAAACCGATGTATTTCTCATAATAATTTTATATATATACTTCTTTTATATATTAGCTATATAATTACAATAATAATATCAATGTAATAGCAATAATATTTTGCAATCCTCAACGTTGTTCAAAGAGAAAGATACAATAATTAATAATCACTTTATTAATTTTTTATTCCATTTAATTTTCATATTTATTCTCGATCGCATTATAACAACTAAAACACGAGGGATCGCTGGTTATTAGACATTACATCTTAAGATCTAACGATAAAAAAGAAACAATTTCGACAAGCACTTCCTTCAGCATATCACGCTCCATTTCCATTCCTCACGTTTCCGCTTTACCTTGTTTTCACGACTTTCAATAAGCACTGTCTATACATATAATAGACACTTTCACAAGATTGCCTGGCCATATTTTTCGTGCGTAGCCTGATTGATCAATGATTACTTCAACAACGTTTCCTACATTTAAAAAAGGATAGACTCTTCGTTACGATGAGTGATCAAGTAGCAAACGAGATGATGCGAGAGAATGCGGGTGAACAGTGTAATGCGTTTAATGTATAATATACTCTCCTTCGTCATTTATGTAAACAGTTACTGGATTAATAATTTTTTTTTTCGTTTCGTTATGCTTTATGTATGCTTTTCTTTTCTCTTTTTTTTCAAAAAGGATCATGAGTATGATTGCACATTTTTGTTTCGAGAGGGGGAATAAGATGGGAAGAGACACGCTTTATGTGTGTGCAATTATCGGGGGAACACCCAAAAGTGCGCAAGATCGTGATCGCGACAATTGTATAATAACTGTCTCGTTTCGTTTAAATTGCGCGACAAACACAGAACGATAGCTTAAGTGATTTCATATTTGTTTTTATTATTTATATTGTAAATTGTTTCATTTCATTGTTGTTGCGAGTTTAAGTTTACTGTAAACATCGTTCCGTCGCACTTTCTCTTGCTGCTCACTAGATAAATTCGTCACCATCGTATCGTAATAACGAACAATTAATCGCTAAGTGTTACTTGCATTTTTTTTATTTTTCTCTTACTTTAAAAGGATATCTCATATCAATATTTTCATTTCATTTTTACTTTAAATAGTGTATGCGCGTGTTTCCGATCGCTCGATCTCGAGTTATCTGTGATTTTTCTCGCGAGATCGAGCTCTCGTTTATCGATCAACTTTTTCTTGGCTTAAGTTATCTCCCTTTACAATTACATTTATTTTTTGACACACAACAAACGATCATATATCACCAAGTTTGCCCTGTGTCAATCGATCGATATCCAACATTTATCCCGAAGTAAAACAGTGGTCCGTTATTTACAATCTCATTTCTCTCCTGTTTATTTTTCGTTTAATTTTCCGCAGGTCAATTCAGTTAAAATCGGCGATGCTGTAATGTGTGTTCTCTATCCGCGCACGCGCTACCCGATATCCTTTTTTCTTGCCATCGCTTTCGCCTCTAGAATAAATCGTTCATCCTTTTATCCCTTCTCTCTGCACGGCTCTGCAACGATTAAACGCCTCTTTTAACGCTCATTTACTCTTCTTTTGTTGGTTCAGCCTTCTTGCCAAGGGGCATCGCAGCCTTTACTCTGCAAAAAAAAAATTTTAAATTAAACATATTTATTAGATTGTGAGAATAATGATATAAAACAAATGTGGACTCAAACTTACTTGGCCGTAATTTCGTTGATTTTTGCTTGGACCAAAGCAAGGTTCTGGTCGATTTGCGTCTTGTTCGTCTCATAAACCTTAGGCAACGTGAAGAGGGCTACCACACCTACAAAGAAAAGAGGGCGTTAGTATGATCTGTCATTATTTCTCTAACTAATTTTAACCATTGCGTCCATTGCAAATACAATAAATTGAACTTTTCTTTTTAAATAAAACATTTAATAGATTAAAATTATTATTAAATGATAATATATTCAAAACTTAGAAAATCGGTATACATATTCTATAAATAAATATTAACTAGCATCTCATTAGCTATTTTACACGGAAATTTTTGGATTTTATTTCGTACAATATATTATACGAAAACAGTATTTTGTGTATTTGTTGAATACAAATTTTTAAACCATTGTTTTTTGTGATAAAAGTTTTGAACAAAGAGGTGTTAATAATCGTTACATATGTAGAATTTCAAATTAGCTGATAAATAAATATAAAGCATGTATTGAAATTAAAAATAATAAAATGCAAAGCGACTGCAAACTTTATTTTAAATTTTCTAAAAATTCAACATTTTTCAAACTTTAGCAAATTCAATTTTTAAACTACTAAAACCATCTTTATTAACATTTTGAAATGTCAATCTCATTTGCAGAAACTGAAATCCTTCAAGTTATTCAGACAACACGACGGAACAAAACTAGCTTCCGTCGATTAGATAAAGTTAATTAGAGAAAAAAGATATACTAACCAATGATGATGAGCGTCATGCCATTGAACCAGGAGCCAAGGTACGTGAGGGACCACAGCAAGATTCCAAACTTGAGGGAGTCGACGAAGTCCTCGACCAAAAAGAGCCTGCGCAGCTCGCCGACGGCCGCATTAGCGTTGGCGACCGCAATATCGGCCACCTCGTGCACCTTCTCGGTGGGCAGCGTCAGGTCAAGATCGAGGATCTCCCTAGAAGGGGTCACGGAAGCCATTAGTAAGCTCGGCTTGTACAGCGGAATTTTACAATTCAATCCGATCGTATTGGCACTCTCTCTGTCATTGTGCATACTTTACTATTGGATTATTTACTTTTCTCGAGCATTACTGAATTGTTGGATATTTTTTTTTCTTTTTGATTTAATAAAAAAGATTTTTAGTAATTGTACATTGTTAATTTTTCTCGGCAATTTTAGTTGCAATTTTTAAATTTCAAATCCAGCCTCTACAGTTTTATTTTAAAAATAATCACATTGCTTTGTTATTCAAACAAAAAACTATTTTTACAGAATTCCTGAAGGAAATTTTTTAAGTCTTTTTTCACTTTTATTCAGGCCTTTGAAGTAATATTTAGAATGAACTAAATAAAAAGTCGTTTTTTAAGTAATAGACTATTTATGTGTAAACTCTTCATGAGTAAGGTCTGTTAGTGAATTGCTTAATAATTTTTGTTTCATTATGTCAACTTTTGATAACATGAGAAAACATTTACCTCAATAAAGCAACTACTTTTGTACAAGTATTTCTTAATAAATTTTTTTTCTTTTTTTTAGGTGAAACATTTTTATTTCAGTTTTAATTATAGCTTTAATCTAATACGATTAATTGAATAATCTTAGTACATTTACTTGAAAAAATTTCAAAAGAATCCCCGACAAGTACCGGCTTTAAGCCCCTATCTGTACACAGTATACGTATTTACTTAGCCTTAAGGCGGCTAAAGTCTAAAAGAAGTTTTATAAAAAGAGAGAGAGAGCAAAAACTCACTTGAATGGGTGTCCATCCGACGTCTTCTGAATGGCCTGGAGGACAGTTTTGTAGATGCGGAAAGCAACGGTGAAGGTGAGAGTGAGGAGGGATACATAAGCTAGCACACTGATCAGACTGAAGTAGGCCAGCGACAAAAGCACACCGAGGGTTGCACCAAAGACGATCCCCGACTTTTTGGGATCGCGCCAGTAGATCAGCGCTGCCACTGTAAATAAAAACAATTTTTATTAATACTGAGATTCCGGATTTTTCATACGGATAAAAGCTAAATAACGAATATATGCTTTCTTCGACAAGCTGGCAAGTGCTCGCTTTCGAAGATAAGTGAAATTTCTGCTACACTAAAGATTTTTAGAAAGTCGATTAGACACTTTTCTCGGCGGGATTTACATTTATGAATTATGGATTAGTAAAGTGAAATTTATAAATAGACCAAGGAAATGTCATTTATGATATTAATGACACGTGGTAAATATTCGAAAAGTAAGGGCGTGGAGAATCTTATGATGATGGTGACTTTCAGAGAAACAGACTTTGGCTTTTAAAACTCTATTATTATCGCCAAGCATCATTTTATTGATTTCAATCTATTTTAAGTCACTGTTTATAATAAGAAGTTAATACTAATTTCCTAAAAGCGATGATCAACTTTATAATTTCGCCAGAGTTATTATTGCAATCCCATCACAATATAAAAATTAACTTCTATGCGAATTTTCCCTACTTAAAAATCCCTTCTTCAAAAGACGTAAAAACAAACGAAACAGAACTACATTTTTAAAATTTACGTAACAATACTTTTCAAAATATTCGCATCTATATAAAAAAAATCGCCAACTTTCAAATCCCATCACACCAATCAGTACGACAAACCCAGCCTACTACACATCCTCCATCGCCAATCGGCCAATTAATAATCACCGAGCCCCGGCGCGATTTCCACACAATAACACTCATCCACCTGCACTGCACAAAATCACGCGAAACAGCGCTCGACATACTTGTAAAGCTCAACAGCCAGCTCTAATCGACGTCAATTAATTAGAGGCAAATTTTTACAACGCGCTCACTCGCAACTATACGTCTTCGCGGCTCGTCGCTTCGCGAACGAATAACCAGCTGGCGTGGGCGTATATGAGAGCCGGTGTGCCTGGAGCAGCTCGAAAAATCGATTAGTATTAAAATCGCGTACGCGATTAGAGCCGGCCGATGGAGGGTGGGGGAAGGCTGTGACATCATCGCGCGCAAGGCGCCGCTAGAAAAAGGCAAGGAATTATTGCAAGGCGCGAGCTCGTCGGGGATTGTGCAGCATCCGGTTCCGGTGCTTATGAGGGATTTTGAAATTTTCGCACGCGCTCGCGGTGGGGCCGCTCGTTTGCAATGCGGGATCGCGATTTTTTTCGGCGGGTCGTTGACTTCGAGGGTGGACTTGTCGGGCTTGAGAGTTTTATTAATTATCGCTGTGATGTAACTGGTTTGTATTTGTATGCGTGGCGAATTTTTCGAGTGGTGCGGGGTATGTGGATGAGAATGAGTGATCGAGGTTTTTTTTTAATGCAGGAGATTTATTTTTGTTAAACAATTAAAATAATTTAGTATAATCAGTTATCAAAAACGTTATAATTAGTATATATAATATTCATCGCAAACTTTAACATTTTATACTTGAAATCAAGTACTATTTGAAGAAAATATTCGTTTCAAGAGATTCAAGCCAACGGTTAACTTCAATGGGGCTATTTTAGATTTTTAACGCAAATTCTTACATACGCCAGTATTCTAATGATACTGGTATATATTTAGTAACAAATCGATGATTTAGTAAAACTATTTTAATACAAACATAAAACAGAGTATTAAAAAGTCGATTAAGTTAACGTATGACGTCATGCAAAAACTACATTCTTTTAATGAAATTAATAAAAGTCAATGACAAAATTAGATTGCTAGTCTAATATACTAACGCATTTTAGAAACTAAAATCTATCTATTACTATATTCGTTAATTACGTAAGCATTAAAATAAACAATAATTATCATAAAAGCATGGGCTTTATTAGAACAAATTAACAAGTTAAAGTTTGCTGTATTTTGTAAGTTTCACTAGGGTTTATTATTACAAAATACAAAAATATTATGGACGACGTGGCATATGTGCTTTTGCTATTTTAGCTTTTTGGAGCCGAGCGTCCCAAATAGCGCGCGAGTCGGACGAATTCACGTAAGATCGAATCCGGCTACTAAGAATAGAGTTTTGTGCAAAGAGAAAAAAATTCAAGTTCTACAAGATTTTCGACCAACACCGACGATCGGATTTTTATATTCACCATTAAAAGTATTACAATTGTTTAACTAATATAATTATACATAAGTAAAAATAATTTTCTTATGACGTAGAAGTTGAATTTTGGGAAAACGAACTACTTCATCGTTGAATCAAAAATAGTTGCTTCCCAAGAATCAAATCAGCGCATTATTATTATTATATTGCGTCTTGTATGCTTTACGATTAGAGGTTATGTTTCTAGAACAAAGAAAATTCCAAAGATATTTCACTTCCCCTCTTTTAAAAAAATTTTCCAAACAACCTCATCACCACCCAACTAATATCCAAATAACCATAATAACAAAACCTCATCCAGCTGCCCATAAAAAAACCCAGCCGCTCAGCTCGCCACGCTAAAATGTAAATAACCAGCGCATTATCAGGACAGGGTATACAGCCAGGCGAAGAAGCACTTGTGAAGCATCTACACGTCGGCGTGGCAGAGTGCGCGCGCGCACGCGTGTGCTCGCTCGACCTTGGATCGCAGAAGCGCCTCCATGTGCACAGCCTGAACATTTCGCGCGTTCAAGCGTTGACGAGACAAATTTTAATAACGATGACAGCGACAAAAAAGAAAAAAATTCCGATCGTCGACCCGCGGCAGCGAGTTACCTGTATATTTTTCGTGCACGTGGCAAGTGGAGCAGAGGGGGAGGGTCGGTGCGATTGATGTATGTATATGTATAATGTGTGGCTGGTAGTGATTTGATTGGGTATCGATATTTATCGAGATAGGCGTATAGGTAACGTCTGCGCTCGGTTATCGCTCGGCGACGAGAATAGATCAATGCCGAATGTCGTGTCGAAAACGTACCGGCTGATACCGTTTTTTTTTCTTTCCGTGTGTTATTTTCGGCAAAAATGTATGTTTTTGTTGACTCGCTGTAAATCATTCTTCGGGAGAGATAAAGTCTGCGAAAAGTTGCTTTGCATTCTCAGCACGCGTCGCCCATCGACAAAAAAAAACTAGCAAATATTAATCATAACCAGATGGCTTATACTTAACGCACCAGCGTTCTCCAAAACCAAAAACCGCCAATGCCCATCAAACAAAGAAAATAAATCTACCCAGACCCAAATCACAGCTCGCCTGTAGCTTCAACATCTTGTATACTTCAAGCGCAGCATGTATATACCCTAAGGGAACAAAGGAAAGGGACTACAGTCGCTGCGGCCAGTGTTCTGCGGGGCCCCGCGTTATGCGCGCGCGCGCGCGCGCTACTTTGGTCCCGTTCACTCGGCTATATATCCGATGTCAAACTGCGCGCTCTGAAAAACCGGTATGCCCGGAGCGTGTACGTAGGTGCACGCACGCTGCAGCAGCTTCACGGATCGTGTGTCCGATACGTGCGGCCACGTTGTGCCTTTTACGAGATTTCAGATTGAACGGATTCTAAACAGACGCTCTTGGAAATGAGGAAGTCGATTCTGGGGAATGGTTCTTTTTTTGGGG